>JAUPMG010057851.1:0-13635 GCA_031762675.1 Pachysandra terminalis | reverse complement strand
CTTGGGGCTTTCGCCGGAGTGATGCTGGAGTCGATTTTTTGTCTCTCGCGAGTCCATGGCCTTCTCCCACATGCTCCATAGCTCCAAGAGAGGGAAGAGAGGAAGAAATGAGAAATGTTGAATAGTTTCAGCAGCGAGGGTAATTCCGGGTTTCGGCTCATATCTTTTTCGATAGGTCACTTAGGAAGGCTTTGTTAGAGGGCTTTGGTTAATGGATCCAAGGCGGATCTCGGATGCTAATAAGTTCATCTTAATCACCTCGTTTAATTATTTGAGGCCTAATTAACCTCAAAGTTTTCTGCTGGTTATACAGGCTGCCCTTTTTAATTTAATTTAATTCTCAAGTTAGTTAATTGTTTTCTTTTTCTGAGGTCAAGAATCCCCTGGTCACTAATCCCGGTTACTGGTAAGATTAATCTAATTATTTAGATTAACTTTAGCTACTAATCCTAATTAATTTAGGGTCGAAGTTCAGGTCTTTACAATTCATAAGGATATCACATGGTCATATTATCATGCTACATGCCTAAGTCTACATGAAAATCATATCTTGTGCATCATACACAAGATAACATCAATAATGTCAACAAAGACATGATAATGCAATATGCATGAAGTCTGGTATTCGAATGGTTTAAATCCACACACTAACCAATCAATTACATTGAGCAAGAATGTCTTCTCGAACCATTCCCCCGCATACACGACCACTCTCAATGTAAGATATTCTATGTGCGCATCATAGTTTTAAGGGGTTTCGACCAAGAGGGCACAATTCCCCCACTTATCGTTTGTAGGGCAATGCAAAAATCCAAGGTGTCACATAATTAGGACTAACCTCAGTAGAAAAGTGAATTATCCGAATACCAAAAGGTTGAATCTTATGATTCAGATTGGGACCCCCATGTAAGGCATATCTCAAATACTTTCATCTTACCACAAGTATTTTGAGTCCTATACATCTCACCTTGGGCGAATAAATAATAGTCTCTCAATGGACTGAAAAATGGTATAACCTGTCCTGAGTCTCAAGCAGTATACATAATAATTGGTAAAGTCACAGGAAAAGCCTTCTCGGCTGGGATTTCATATGCAACTCATTGATTCAGGTCCAATTATTAATGCAGTTCAACATAATGAACACACCACATATATTCACATCAGCACGAATATGAGCACAATCTCATAATACTAATTTATTAATAATCACATAATATACCCATAAATATATGGTCTGAAGCACAAGGTACATGATGATGGAAGTATACATAATATAATTTAATATAATAAGTTTTATGGAATTAAGATGTTCACATAACAAGGTTTTGATATCATCAATAAGGCTAAAATCTCATAAATAATGCCTACAACAGTTTAAGGATCAAATCTCATGATAACAAGTACTCAATTGACATTATTACATTTGTAGGGCTACTTATATCATTTAAAGGGTTAAGAGGATCATATTAGTTCATAGCAATCCTTGGAATAGGTTAGGTCAAAGGTAATTGCAATGGCTGGTCCAAGAACCAATGGGGAAGGGATGGTTAATTCAGCATGGTAAAGGAAAGATCAGATTAATAGGTTGAAGGGTTCAGTATAGTGAAGGATTGGTTAAATTAGTAGTTTGAAGGAATATACTCAATATTGTGAAGGGATGACTCAACCGGCAGGATACCGGCACACCGATAGGGCCATCCTACAGGTAGTAGCTAGCTTGGCTCAATCGGCAGGGTACCGGCAAGATTCTAGCACACCGGTTGGGATGGGATAATCTTGTCTGGCTTTGTCAAGGCAATAGGTAGGGTCTACCGGCACATCGGTTGGTGTCCGATAGGTTGGGCAGTAACTTGCCTTGCCCAGATCAAGGCTTTCTGTAGTCGATAGGCTAACCGGCACACCAGTTAGGCCGCCGGTGCAGGGAAAGTGGTTTTAAAATGTGGGATTTTACAAAGTGGTTTGTCTAAACCTCCTAGGGATTAGTGCATCATTACTTGGTCAATTTATCAATTAGATCATATCAGATATTAAGAATATTTATCAGATCTTGGTTCTTGGTTTATTTAATGGTTTAGTCTTAACATGAAATACATTAGTGTTTACTAACATGAAATCTTTTTGGGTTTTATTCGTAAGATCATGGGAAAATAAATACACAAGAATAAAGGAAAGCTCACAATGAAGATGCTGAAGATTTTCTGTCATTGATGATCTGTTAATGCTCTTCTAGTTTTCTGATCTCTTAATTTTTCTTCTTGTTCTTCCTAGGTAATCCCACGAATTTAGATGTGTTATGATTATTTACTTTGCCTAGTTAGTCTTATTTTATATGTTTTAGGAGTTAGAGTTGTATTGGGATTTTTTGTTGGTGTTTATCTACAAGTTTATAATCCTATTTTGATTTTTACTTGGTCATTAAGTTACCTAATTAATTTAGCACGAAAATTAGGTATTAAATAATCTAATTAGGCCTTAGTTAATTAAATTAGGCTTTAATGTTAATGGACCTTACTTAAGTCCAGCTTAATTAAGTATTAGAGTTAGGTCTTGTTTGGCCAGTCTAGATTAATTTATTAACTAAGCCTAATTCCTTTACTATAGTTTATAATGTTACTCATATATTTTTAGAATAGTAATCTCAAGTTAGACTCTTGATGTGAAGGGTTTAATTACCATTCTACCCTTTATATTAAGGTTCTTTTTAATATGTATTTTTCATGTCTTTACACTCTATCCTCCTCAGGACAATTTCGTCCTTGAAATTAATCTTGGTGTTCTAACTGATTTTACTTCAATAAGATTTTTAAATATTATGTTTTTATTCTATTGAAGTAGGTGATATGTATATGTAATTTAAATTATTGTTTTTAAATTTGTGATTTAATAATAAGTGTTCATGTTCTACTATAACTATTTGTCTTGGTTTACTAGAGTGATTAAATCATGAGTCCATTTTTATGGTTTATCTATATTTGATTCTTAATGTGCATGTAAAGTAAAAAGTATGTACATAAGTTATTTATTTAACTTTCCAAATTTATATGCATAAGGATTATATAAATTCCATAGTGGTAGTTTATTTTAAGAGTGTGTGTGACAATTTGTGCTATAAAGTCAAGGATCTATGTTTATGGGTTTTAGAGTCAATTAATTCCTAAAATAAGTGTGTTGGTTTAGTTGAATAGATTTTAACTTATTTCTTCTTAATTATCTCTTAGAAATCTCAATGGAAGCAATAAGAAGGAAAGATGGAAATTTCATTGATCAAAGGGAAGACTTACAAACAAGAAAGGAAAGAGTACAGAATCAAACTGAAACAACTATTACATAAGAAAGAAAAGCAAATGCCCTAAGGCTACAATGCAACTCTAAAAACAACTGTAAAGAACTACAACAAAACCTCAACTAGAAGCTAGAAATAACATCCAAGGGAAACATCGGATCAAAAGACTGCAGATGTTGATGAAGATGATGGTGATGAAGATGGTGGTGATGGAGATGAAACTGCTATAAGAGGAATGACAGTAGGTGGAATAGCATCACTCGATCTCCCACAATCGAAGATCCTCATAACACAGCGAAGAGTCTTGTCCATGTTCTTTTGGAGCTTGGACATATCGTCTCCGCCCTTCCTCAGCTCGGTACTAGTCTCCTCGAGTTCTGCACAACTCCTCATAAGCTTTGAAGTAATCTCCCTCCTAGACTCGCGGCTGGTCCTCTCTAAAGTTGTCAGTCTGTCCTCTACACTCATGTCCCTCCTGGTATAGTGTTCTGGAAGAGGAAGAACACTCGTGCTAGGCCCTATTGATGTAGATCGTCAGAGATGAATCAGAGTAGATGGCTGTGGAGGTGGTTGTTCCTGAGGAAAGTCGGGCTGCTCAAAAAGCCTTTCTGGAACTTCCCTGGGCATCTCCTTCAGATTCATGAGGCTCAGATGTCGATGATTCAGAGGTACGATGGTGATGGCATGGTCTCTGTGAGGTAAAGACAACATCCATCTCCTAGCTAGCTCACACATCAAACATGGGAAATGTAAGGGTCCTCACTTCGTACTCTTCACATACCTGATGATATAGTGGATGATGATGGAAGGAAGGCAAAGCAGTTGACCAGTAGCTACTAAGTACATGATCTGGATCATGGTGGTACTGAGCTCGGTTTGATTCCCTTGCCTAGGGTAAACATTCTTAAGAAAGATCTTATGGAGGATGCGGCATGTAGTAAGAAGTCTCGTGGCTGTGAGGGATCTGTCCTTATTCCACGGGACATCCTGTCCACATGAGACTTGATTGATCATAGGTTTCTCTGCAGGGTCCAAAACTGGAATATTTGTGAAGTTGTTGTTCATAGGGACTTTCAGGATTCTAGAAACTAATTGAAGGTCTAAGATATAGGTTTGGTCAAGAATGGTAAAAGTAATGGTCATGGAATTAATATCGTATCCAGTAATGAAATCATACATCTCTTGGGCCAAGGAAGGGTAAGCCTTTCCTCCCCAAGATAATATAAGTACCCAACCCAATGGATGTAAGGTCACGACTACTCGGTACGCGGCTATATGGTTGGGGACGGTTTGTCTCTCCAATAGGATGGACTTATTCCTATACACACTAGAAGTGTTAGGGCTATCAGTATGATAAACCTCCAGGTCAGGTTCTTCTTCTTCTACTTCTGGCATATAATCTTCTTCTTCTTGGGGTTCAGGAGATGGTGGTCTCCTAGAGGAAGAAGCCCTAGTTACTCTAGTGGTTCTAGAACTCTCGGGTTGCTGAGATCTACGGGTTCTCTTGGTTCTAACCATGGTTCTAGATTTAGGGAAAAGAAGAAACTAAAGAAATCTTAAAATCTGAAAATGAAAACTAGGTTAAAGAACTTACCACAAGATTTGATGATCCAGAGAGGTTGGAAGAGCTCTAGAATACTTGGAAAAGGGTTTGGAGGCTATTTCTAAGGTTTGGTTGCTGTTAGAAATCGAAAAATGAGGAGAAACGTAGGTTTTATAGCGAACCAGCGAGTCACGGCTCGATACCGGTGGCTGCCGGCGTGCCGGTTAGGCTACCGGTGGGGAAATTGATTTTTAAATTAATATTTTAAAATTTGTTAATTTTTAGCAAATTATAACAAACAAAAATATCATAAAATTACACTTGATTAGTTGTACAATAAGTCTCAACTAGTTACCAGGTGACTCTGGTCCGGAACTTAAAAATTAAGTTCTTCCCAAATATGGATCCAGTTTAATCTTTAGGTGATTATATCTAATTTATGTTATTTAATAATTATAATGATTTATTTAAACACATTTATAAATTTTATTTATTTATTTTATTATTAGCATATAAATATATATACATACATATTTAAAATATATACATGTATAAAATCTAATTCCTACCTATTTTTCAAGTAATTTAATTCAATATGTTTGCAACCATATTGACTTCAATTCCAGGAAAAATAATTAGTATTAGGGTTATAATTAATTTATAATTATAGAAATCAACAAAGCATAAGCCTTTGATTTTCATGTCCTTTAATAACATGGAAATCCAGTATACTTAACATAGACTTCATCCCTATAGTTCAACCATCAAACTTTTCAGAAATAGTAGATCTTCCTATTTCCAAATTATCCTTCCGAAATTACTAATAAGGATGCACACAACAGCAATCAAATTTATTATTCTCACTCTCTAATATCTAATTCCCTTATCCCTATTATATTTCCTTTATCTTATCTGTTTTATTTATTTTATTCCTAGTCCTAAGTCCTATATATTTTGAATCCTTTGTTTTAAATTTTATTAGAACCTGACTTTGATACCACTTTTGTCACGACCCAAACCAGTTTAGATCCGCGGATCCATAACCGGGTCGGATTGCGACTCTCACCCCATATTGCTATGGGAGTAGCAAGCAATATAAGAACATAAGCGGAAGTATAATACAAAGTTCTTATAAAATATAATATTAATAATAGCAATGTTCTTAATTTTACAAATTTTGGAAATTAAAATTCTATCTGTAGATCCATTCCCAAAGATCTCTTTAGTGGTCTATCTTCCTTTAATAACCTGAAAAACAACAATTTAATATCCGTAAACCAAAGCTTGTGTGAGTAGACATTTAAAACAAGGTATTCACTCAACACCCAATGCTATTACAACATATAATATATAATAAATGATGATTTGAAATCTAAATAATGATGGATGATAATGATAAATAACAGCAGTATGTTCTCTCACCAAATCTCACCTGTTTGTATCATAAGGATCTCACATGGTCATATTATCATGCTACATGCCTAAGTCTACATGAAAATCATATCTTGTGCATCATACACAAGATAACCTCAATAATGTCAACAAAAACATGATAATGCAATATGCATGGAATCTGGTATTCGAATGGTTCAAATCCCCACACTAACCAATCAATTACATTAAGCAAGAATGTCTTTTTGAACCATTCCCCTGCATACACGGCCACTCTCAATGTAAGATATTCTATGTGCGCATCATAGTTTTAAGGGGTTTCGACCAAGATGGCACAATTCCCCCACTTATTTTCGGTAGGGCAATGCAAAAATCCAAGGTGTCACATAATTAGGACTAACCTCAGTAGAAAAGTGAATAATCCGAATACCAAAACGTTGAATCTTATGATTCAGATTGGGACCCCCAATTAAGGCATATCCCAAATCCTTTCATCTTACCACAAGTATTTTGAGTCCCATACCTCTCACCTTGGGCAAATAAATAATAATCTCTCAATGAACTGAAAAATGATATAACCTGCCTTGAGTCTCAGACAGTATACATAATAATTGGTAAAGTCAAAGAAAAAGCCTTCTTGGCTGGCATTTCATATGCAACTCATTGATTCAGCTCCAATTATTAATGCAGTTCAACATAATGAACACACCACATCTATTCACATCAGCATAAACATGAGCACAATCTCATGATACTAATTTATTAGTAATCACATAATATACCCATAAATATATGGTCTGAAGCACAAGGTACATGATGATGGAAGTATACATAATATAATTTAATATAATAAGTTTTATGGAATTAAGATGTTCACATAACAAGGTTTTGATATCATCAATAAGGCTAAAATCTCATAAATAATGCATACAACAGTTTAAGGATCAAATATCATGATGACAAGTACTTAATTGACATTATTACATTTGTAGGGTTACTTATATCATTTGGAGGGTTAAGAGGATCATAGTAGTTCATAGTAATCATTGGAATATGTTAGGTCAAAAGTAATTGCAGTGGCTAGTCCAATAACCAATGGGGAAGGGATGGTTAATTCCGTATGGTAAAGGAAAGATCAGATTAATAGGTTGAAGGGTTCAATATAGTGAAGGAATGGTTTACCATGGTGAAGGAATGGTTAAATTAGCAGTTTGAAGGAATATACTCAATATTGTGAAGGGACGACTCAACCGGCAGGATGCCGGCACACCGGTAGGGTCATCCTACAGGCAGTGGCTAGCTTGGCTCAACCGGCAGGGTACCGGCAAGATTCCGGTACACCGGTTGGGCTGGGCTAATCTAGTCTGGCTGTGTCAAGGCATTAGGTAGGATCTACTGGCACACAGGTTGGTGTCCGACAGGCTGGGCAGTAACTTGCCTTGCCCAGATCAAGGCTTTCTGCAGGCAAGCTAACCGGCACACCGGTGCAGGGAAAGTGGTTTTAAAATGTGGGATTTTACAAAGTGGTTTGTTTAAACCTCCTAGGGATTAGTGCATCATTACTTGGTCAATTTATCAATTAGATCATATAAGATATTAAGAATATTTATCAGATCTTGGTTCTTGGTTTATTTAATGGTTTAGTCTTAACATGAAATACATAAGTGGTTACTAACATGAAATCTTTGTGGGTTTTATTAGTAAGATCATGGGAAAGGGTTTTGCATGCATAAAGGAATGGAATTCCCCATGATATGACATTAGATGGAGAATAAATACACAAGAATAAAGGAAAACTCACAATGAAGATGCTGAAGATTTTCTGCCATTGATGATCTGCTAATGTTCTTCTAGTTTTCTGTTCTCTTAATTTTCTTCTTGTTCTTCCTAGGTAATCCCACGGATTTAGATGTGTTCCGATTGTTTACTTTGCCTAGTTAGCCTTATTTTACATGTTTTAGGAGTTAGAGTTGTATTAGGATTTATAGTTGGTGCTTATCTACAAGTTTATAATCCTATTTTGATTTTTACTTAGTCATTAAGTTACCTAATTAATTTAGCACGAAAATTAGGTATTAAATAATCTAATTAGGCCTTAGTTAATTAAATTGGGCTTTAATGATAATGGGCCTTACTTAAATCCAGCTTAATTAAGTATTAGAGTTAGGTCTTGTTTGGCTAGTCTAGATTAATTTATTAATCCCTGTTTCTAGTTAAGCTGTAAAGCTATGTTAATGATCATAATTCCTTTACTATAGTTTATAATGTTACTCATATATTTTTATAATAGTAATCTCAAGTTAGACTCTTGATGTGAAGGTTTGATTACCATTCTTCCCTTTATATTAAGGTTCTTTTTAATCTGTATTTTTCAGGTCTTTACATGTATGTCACAATGCACACATGTCCTCTCAACTAAATACACTACATGATGTAGGATGCCCAATGCTCATAATCTAAGTCAAGTGCCTCTTCACACAAGATAATCAAACCAGAATCATACACAGAAATTTTAGGGTGTTTCAACCCACGTGGTATAGTCCCGACCTCTCTTTTTTATGTAAGGAAAGAATCCAAGGCATCACACAGAACCTCCCTTGTGAACATCACCGATGCACGAACTACTAACAGTGGTCTCTAAGTTCTATTGGAATATTTATACAGAGCTCACTCCTCAACCTAGGTTTATTGGGGCTTCCATACATGATACAACTCACCATAAGTGGCACACTTTACATACACATTACCACCATATTATAAGTGTGAGGATATGATATGCTACCAAGCTAGTGGTCGCCTTCTCACATAGTGACCAACTTTGGCTCATGGATTGCGAGCAGGATGAGACATTTAGAGTACTTATGTCAACAAGGACATTTAGAGGACTAGATGAGTTATATGTTGCATCATGAGAGCTAGGATGAGATTCTCTTTTTAAGAATCGAATTTTACCTAAAAAAAGATGCAAGACCTTAATCAAGGTGCTTGAGAGTTATGACTTAGATTAAGGAGCTCAAGTCAGGCATATGGATTGCGACTGAACTTAGATTTGTACGGTGTTGGAGGTTGATATATTCTTGGCTAGGCCCAGAGCTCTATCGTAGCATGTGTTGCATACCATATGTGCTAGTAGCGACGTTTTTCTTAGAGAGCATGTGAATGGATTCCTATTTCATTGTTGTGCGAGCTCAGGATGATCCAAGTTACGATAAACTTGTGCCCTTATTTACCTTTGATAATGTCGTGAAGTAGAGACCTGATAATTGTTGCTCTAGCATTCTTTTCTATGGCAATGAATGATACTGTCTAAAAGGGTTTGGCTAGGTAAGCAGTTGGTCGAAGCTAAATGATATAAGGCTTAGGGAAGACTATATAGCATTACATTCCTAGAGATATGTTTCATTTAGAGATGTGCTCATGATTTAAAATTATCATCGTTTATATTTCACATTTTTACATATATATAAATTATTTTAAATGAACACATAATCACGAATTTTGTGGTTGAATAATGAGATGAAGATCATGAAGGATTAGAAATACTAAATCTGATGTGTCCAAATGGGTCTTGGGCATAGGCGAGATTGTGAAGAGTGTCTCCATGTTAGTTTTATGAGAACTTAATATGGAGCCACTCACTCATTAGTTTGTGATCGTCAATCGTACACTCAACAACCTATATGACTAGCATCTATTATAGGGAGTTCAGATGAGTATGAGACAGATTCACATTTGTAGTACCAACTATAGACGAGTGGGAGATGTTAGATATCATGGGTGGGCCCACTTGGTTTGGGACAACCCGATTAGGTGTGTCCATATTAGGCCAGCTATTTGAGATGATCTTTTATGGGACAAACCTCGTAGTCCTTAGTGGATAACGAGTTAGAGCATATCTAGGAGTTGAGTAGAATTTTCTGAAAATTCCTCCTCCCAAAACAGTACTTGTGAGATTGCACAATTCCAAACGAGTAATATTCTAGATTAGGCTTCTCTCTCTCTGTCTCTCATCTCTACATTCCTTAGAGATTTGGTGAGTTTGGGCATTAGTCTGTGTGGTTCTAATAATCATGCATAATACTGACGTGAGGCGATTCCATTTCGTGATAGATATCTTCTGTTGCAGATCTGGTTTATCCTTCACTAACTTACTCAAATCATTTGATCAGTTCCTTTGTATTTTTCAACAATCCTTCAATGATCCATCATCCATATATCCCTACTTACTGATGAGATTGATAACTTCACGTGAATCTCCTTTGATCTCAATATTTTTTGCTCCATTTTGGTGTGCCATCTCCAGAACTTCTATACAAATTGTCATCTCGGATACCATATCGTTTACTGTCAATATTGAGTTCGTATCCATAAACAAAACCTCCTCATTAATTCCTACACACTCTACCTACCCATGTAACTCCTGGATTGCCTTTTGCCGCTCCATCAAAATTTAATTTTACAAACCCTTCTTGAAGCAACTCCCATCTGAAAAATGTTTTTTTTTTTTTGGTTGTTGGTTGTTTGATTTCCCATGATCTATTATACTCTTTGTGTCCTGTTGTAAATAATAGAACATCTTGTTAGCCTTGATGCTTGGCTTGATACCTTCAAATAAGCACTTGTTTCTTGTCAACCAAATTGTCCATGCATAGTGATGATTACAACAGGTAGGTTGTCGTTGTGTTGTGGTATGTCCTCTTTAGACATTTTGTAAGCCTTCTTTAACTATACTTTGATTGCTGAGTCTGGTCCAGATGTCCTTCTGTAATCATGAACCATAAAGCCTTTGAAAATGGGTATTCACATAGCATATGGTTGACACTCTCAGTATATTCTTTACACAAAAAACAGTTATTGTCTAGCATTATGTAACACCCGGAACCAAAATTGCATAAAAAAATATTAAATTTAAAAAACTAATTAATTTTTATTAGATAATTCACTTAGAAAGTCTACCTAGACAACACACATGATCATTAATATTTAATAGACCGGATTTAAAAGGCTTAAGTTGGTTAAAACGGTAATTGGGCTATTTGTGTGCTTAAGTGTGGTATCTTAGGGCCCAAAACACTAATGTGTGGTTTTCAAAATCTTAATAAAGATTAAATAAATAATTTAAAAGCCCATAAATTAAGTGAAATTTGTGAGAATTAATTAAGGGAAAAACCGAACCAACTCCTAGTTAACTTAAGAACCCTCGTGAGACCTAAAGGTTAAGACTATTGATATATAATGAAAAGTAGGGTTTCTAATCATAAAAAGTTACAAAAATTTTGGAGATCAAAGGGAGAATAGTGGTGGTTACTCAGACACCCTAGGAAGAAGAAGATGAGAAAAAGCTAAGATCAAGCGATAAAACTCATAAAAACTTAAAGATAAGTACACTTTTCTTGTTTCTTATTCATACAAACTTCTCAATCATGCTTGGTGTGTTGTTTGATATATGTGTAATGATGAGAGCATGTTTCTATGATGATTTGATATTTATAATTGATGATTTGCGGTGATGATCATGCTAGTATATGCGTTCTTATAATTATATGTGTTTATATGCAAGTTTCACGACGTGGGTGTGATCTTATATTTAGCTCATGATTCAATAATCTTTTATTCATGTGTTTGCTGTGTTTTCATGTTACCATGTATTGCATATAGGCTGGATTTTGAGATGATAAAGGAAAATACAATGTTTTCTAAAAAATACATATCGACAACAATCAGACCAGGGGCTGCTGCCGACCCTCAGTGGACCGACCCATCCACCGATAAACCCTTTTATCTAAGGGCCCGTCGTGGTTGGTGCATGACTTGACATGGCTGTGTGGACCTATATAACTCCTGTTAGTGGTTAACATGGAGGGTTCATATGAATATAAAAGCAATTGATTTATATTGTGAGATATGTATGTTTATTTTTGTTTTGGACAATGGTGTGAGATCATCATTGGGTTACAAGGCATGCACGCTATGGTGGTGATGGTCTTGAGATGATCTAGCCACAAGGGTGATATCCTTGGGTTGTACGAGGCATGCACGCTATGATGGTAATGGTCTTGAGATGGCCTTGTCATTGAGACGATGTCCTTGGGTTAATAATATTATTCATGCATTATGTATGTGTGGTTGACATCGGAAGCCATAGTGGGGTTCATGGAGATTATGTAGATACTCTTGGTATTGAATCCTTGGGTTTGAGTCCCAAAAGTGAATGTAAAATAGATTGGGCAATTAAGACATGTGGGTTGAAAGTCCCTAGAGGCATGAGGTACACATGGAATGTCAGGACAGTCTTATCTACCTGGTCTTATCTACCTGGCGGCTGTAAAATGGATGCAAGAGGCATGATTCTTTGCCGTATAATGTAAGAATCAAAAGGATTGGCTACTAGCGGGTATCCGTAAGCCCAATAGATTTGATATGACCTAAAGGCGGATCCTCACTGCATACATATCATAATAATATTTATTAGTCATACATCTCTCATTTATCTTATTCTTGGATCGTGTGATATTGTACATTTATTATGTGACAACGTGGATTGATTGCAAGATGATAACCTGTTGTTTGTTGTGAGTTTGGGTGGAATTGTGAGTATGTCACAAGGGATTTGTATTTACTAGCTTTTGCGAGTTCATACATTTTATGTAGAATATTTCAAGTTAGCAACATGAAGGCTATTGTGATGGTGGTATGAGTTCGAGAGGATACTTGGACTCTAACTGGATATTCTTTTATTTATTAGAGAATAGGGATATATAAATATTTAATAAACATGATTTTTTTTTAAAAGTAAAAATAATTATATTTAACTTATAAATAATAAAATATTTATAAACCTATAAAATACCACTTAAATGGATACCCGACGGGTTATTGGGTCAGGTTACCCATTTTCAGGCGGGTTGGTAAAACCTAAACCCAAACTCCACCCAATTAATAAATGGGCCAACTTGAATACATTTAATCGGGCTGGGTTGGCGGGTCGGTTCCTAAAATGCCAACTCTATGGATACCGATTGTATTTTATTTTTTAGTTGTAATATCACCTTTGCCTTACAAGATTATGTAATTAAGTTTTACTTAATATCTTTAATGTGCTGATGGATTCTGTATTCTGTTTAGGTCACTTATCTTGGTAGATGTAGTTCAATTTTCTATTAAACCGTAAACGTTATATTTTTTTTCTTAAGACAGTATAGAAAATAATTGAGTATTCGAGCTGGGAGAAAACTCAAACCAAGCATTCTTGCTCTAATCAAAGCTTGCAATGTGATTCAATTCCTCACATCCATGCATCGTACGAGGCTTCTACTAGTTTATATTGTTGTGGTGTCCCGTCTCATTAAGAGACCTTGGGCCCACATGCTTTCTCTTTGATGAGAAGAGAGAGAGGACAACATTTATTGGTTTTGGG
>JAUPMG010057840.1:0-13636 GCA_031762675.1 Pachysandra terminalis | reverse complement strand
AAAAGTTCAGGTTATTATAGGAAAAGTTTGAGAGGCAATTTTTTGAGACTTACTTCCCTAGTAGTTACAAAAGGTCTGTGGCTGTGGATTTCATGAAACTAGAGCAGGGCTCCCTTACTGTGAGTCAATACGAAGACCGTTTTGATGTGGTTTCTCGCTTTGCACCTAAGATGGTGGCAAATGAAGGAGATAAGGACGCAAAGTTTGAAGAAGGATTACGACCAAAAATCAGGTTGAAGGTAGTGATTATGGGACTTAGGACTTAAACTCAAGTCATTGATTGTGCTCGACGTGTGGAGAGAGACAACCAGCATCTGGTACAACAGAGAGAGACATCCAGTGGGGACAAGGGAAAATTCCAACCTTATAATCAGAAGAGAGGAAAGAGGACTAGGGCAAATGATTATCCTAGGAGAGTTGAGGCAAGGTTAGTAGCAACAACAGAAGCTCTCATAGCTGCACCTTTCATACAACAACGACCTCCATTGACTTGTTTCTACTGTGGCAAGCCTGGGGACTACAAGAAAGATTGTCACGAGAGAATCCAAGTGGAAGGCTCAGGACAAAGGGCAGATCATGGACCTCAGCTCCGTGGGCAAGTACAGGCTTTGACTGATGGGACAATGCAGAAGGATAAGGAAGCTACTAATGTTGTAGTGGAAGGTACCCTTACAATCTTTCATTCACGTGCAAATGTTTTATTTGTTTTTGGTGCTACAAATTGTTTTATTTCAGTACGGTTTATGCATGCCTTAGGTCTTAAACCATCATCTATGAGAGTACCTTTGCATATAACACGACCCATAGGAGGAATAGTCACTTTTTAGCAACATTTATTTTGATTGTGTGGTAAGAGTAGGAGATCATAGTTTTGAGGCTGATTTGGTGGTATTAGCTATGTCAGATTTTGACATCATCCTTGGGATGGATTGGTTATCAGCTTATCATGTCAAAGTGGACTGTTCTGGGAAGGAAGTTACCTTTGAGATTCTTGGGGGAGGAAACGTATAAATCAACCTTAAAACTTGTGTACAACGTCATAGATTTGTCCTTTTTTTTCACAAACAACACCGGTGCTCCTCATGGTGAAACACTCCGTCACATCCCAAACTTAAGAGTTCTCAAATGATTCCCTATAAGTCAGAAATATGACTCCCACCCCATATCCACATGGGAGTGGCAGTCAATACATTGCCAAAATAATTGAAAGTACTGATATTTTATTAACTTGGAAAATAATCAAAATAAAGTAACTACATCTCATAACAATCAAAAACTAAGGCAATAAAACAAAATAGCGGAAAATAAGTACTATAGTTCTCATGCTAATCTAATTCCTAAGTAAAATAAAGCTTAACTATGGCTAATAAAATACTTTGGCATGCAAGCCAATAAAAATAAAGAAAATCCCTAATGTAAATCCTAAGCATCATCTTCTTTGATAAATTCCGTAGTTCCGTTAAAGCAAGGGTCCAAAGTAGGGTCTCCATGATCCAAGTACTCATTGTCTAATGTGCCTGAAATATATTGCTTTAAAGCATAAGCTACACTTAGCCTGTAAGTAATCAAATTTAACAAGGTATATAATTTGAAGTAGGGCCAAGGCTCACTCTTCAAAAGTAGTCCATAAATTTCCAAAAACATAAATATGAGTAATACAAACAGATTTATCAATGAAACATCTTATAAGCATAAGAATGGTGAATTCTTACTATGTGCCTACTGTGTACCGATAATAATCACCATGTGTGATCTAACATGTAGTCTAAATGCTGTGCAATTAGTTAAATTAAACTGTTATCAAGAATTATATATAAGTTCCTACAAGATCGATCATTCCTTGAGCAAGATGTCTTCTCGAACATCCCCCCATACAGAGCCACTCTCAAGTTAAGGTATTCCATGTGCGCATCATAGTTCTAAGGGTCTTCGACCTAGAGGGCACAATTCCCCCACTTATTTGTGATCAAGGGCAATAATTCCAAGGAATTTCATATGAAAACTCCTCAGGGAATTATATATATAAGCAAGAAACAGTCACTCCTTTAATAATAGTGCATAGGACAAACATAGCCCGAAGGATTAATAGGTATATTGGGATAGCCAGTTCCTCAACTACATTAATAAACAACTAATAAAAAGTCTCCTCACCTACTGTGATTTCCATATCACATCAACTTCTTAAGTCATTAAAAGTTCAGCAGTATGAATTTACATGCAAAGGGTGTAGACCTATAGACCAAATTCATGGTCTTAAGGCATAAGAAGTGCAAGTGATAGGGTGCACATTATCTAAGAATGAAATTATTGTGTACAATGTGTGATAAGTCTACTTAGAATGATTGACATGTTAAGATCATATAAAATCAGCCATATAAAAATATCATGTTCAAACTAGCATACAATACAATCCAAACAGGGTATAAGAAATTGAAATATGCACAATCAGGAATAACTAACATTAGAATTGGTCTAATGAGATCAATATACACATGCTCACAAATGTATAAATGATTTGGATCAACTTGGCACATTTCGGCACGCCTCGAGGTTGCCGGTGTGCCTTTGGCGGGTGCTCGGCGGGTTAGTCGGCGCGCCAAGTAGTCGCCGAGGGTTCTGGGTGAAAATTCTGGGTTTCAAGGTTTGGTCTCAGGGTTTGGCTAGGCACGTTCTCGGCTCATCGATAATGTGGTCGGCGCCAAAACTAGGGGCCTAAAAATATGTCTGTGAGCCTCGGCGCGTGCTCGAAGCATCGAGTTGGTCATCGGTGTGAAAACCAAAAACAAAAAAATTAGCATAGAAGGCTCGGCGCATGCTCGGCTAATCGAGTAATTGCTGAGTGCTCTTCTGGACTGGTTCAACGCATGCTCGGCTCGCCGAGTGCTCGCTGAACAACCAATTATGGGCAAGTTTTCCAGAATTTTTATCTAATCATACTTCTATTTAATTTTATACCTTAAGTAACCTTCCTTAATATTAAATTTCGAACAAAACCCAATTAAAAAATTTAAGAAAATATAAGTAAATAAATAGTTGTTAATTTTTTTTGAAACCCTTTGAAAACTGATATGATTTTGAAAACTTCTTTCGTATAATTGAAAAATAAACTTTAAACACTACTTAAACCATAAAACTAATTAAATTTGAATACTTATAGTGCTATTGCTGAGTTAGAGGAAATAATTCAGCTCTGTTCTTCTCCTTCTTCTCCTTCTTAGCTCCAAGCTTGTGTGATTTTCGAAATCCAGGCCAAGCCTCTCTATTTATAGTAATTAGACAATTTCCTAGTCCTATTAGTATTAGTCTTCGTATTTTAATCTTGTCCCTTCATTGGGATGTCTTAGATTCTAAGCCATTAGATGAATTCCCAGCTCTCCTAGTTGAGCTATGTTTCTATTATTTAAATTTTAAATAATTTTAAATCCTAGCAAGTTTCTAAGTCCTTTGGAAGCTTCTATTACTATTAAAAATCTTAACCAATGATTAGGATGTCTTATGTACTGCAAGATCTAAACCATTCATTCTAACTTAAGAAGTTATGATTGTGTGTGTTGCACTTAGTTTCCTAATTGTACAATCCGCCAATCACAATCAGTCAAAAGTCAAATAATATGGCTACTTATTAAAATTTTAAATTAAGCTCAAATTTTATAGTAATTACACTTAAGTCCTAATTTAGTTTGGGTTATTACATCCTACTCTCAAGAAAATTTCATCCTCGAAATTCGTTACCTTAATTGAAAAGATGTGGGTATTGCTCCCTCATACGATCTTCAAGCTCCCATGTTGCTTCAGATGTCCCGTGATTGTTCCATAGTACTTTTACCTTTGATATTACTTTGTTGTGTAGTACTTGGTCCTCGTGATCCAACATCTGTATAGGTTCCTCTTCATAAGTTGCATTGTCTTGGATTGTGATTGTTTGCCAATCAATCACACTCGTAGGATCTGGATGATACTTCCTTAACATCGAGACGTGGAATACATCATGCACTATGTCTAGGCTAGACGGTAGTCGCAATCTGTAGGCCACTTCTCCTATCTATTCAAAAATCTCAAAGGGTCCAATGAACCGTGGTGCTAACTTACCTTTCTTCCCGAATCTAAAAAAACCCTTGGTTGGTGAAACCTTAAGAAAAACCCAGTCACCTACTTGAAACTCAAGTTTCCTTCTTCCAACATCAGCGTACTTCTTTTGTCGGTGTTGAGCTTTAATGAGTCTTTCTCTAATCAATTTGATCTTCTCTGTTGTTTCAGCAATTAGTTCTGGCTCTACTGGAATTTGGATATTCTCCTCCTTCCAGCACAATGGAGATCTGCAAGGTCTCCCACAAAGTGCTTCGAATGGTGCCATGCCTATGCTTGCTTGGTAACTATTATTGTAGGAGAATTCGATGGTGGCAAGTGCTCCTCCCAACTTCCTTTGAATTCCAGAACACATGACTTGAGCATGTCCTCTAGAACTTGATTAACTCACCTCGTTTGTCCGTTGGTTTGTGGATGAAATGCTGTACTAAAATTCAATCGAGTCCCCAATGCCTTGTGTAAACTTCCCCAAACTTTGGAAGTAAACTAAGATCCACGATCATAAACGATTGTAACCAGTACTCCATGCAAACGTATGATTTCTTTCACGTACAATCTTGTTAATTCGTCTATCTTCATCGACGTCATTGCTGGTATGAAGTGTGATGATTTGGTCAACCAATCCACAATCACCCAAATCATGTCGTGGGTGTTACGAGTCTTTGGTAATCCCGTGATGAAGTCCATCGAGATGTGCTCTCATTTCCATTCTCCAATTGGTAAGGGATGTAGTGTTTCGGCTGGCGTTTGGTGTTCAGCCTTGACTTGTTAACAGATCATGCACTTATTCACGAACTCTTCAATGTCATCCTTCATCCGTCTCCACCAGAAGTTGTGCCTTAAGTCATAATACATCTTCATCCTTCCGGGGTGGATAGAAAATTTGGAACGGTGGGCTTCTTCTAGAATCTCTCTTTTCAGCTCCTCGTTTTGTGGTATGCATAGTCTCCCTTTCAAACGTACACTGTTGTCTTCCTCCTTAGTCCAACCAGGTCGACCAGCATCATTGGCTAAGTCTTGTAGCCATGGTTCCTTTGCTTGTAGCTCGATTATTCTGGATTTGACTGAAGGCTTTGCAAGGATATTGCATAACCTTTCTTCCTGGTTTGCTATACGAACTTTGATGTTGAAATCAACAAGTATTTCTTACAACTTCCATTCTTGCACCATCATGTGTGCCACCATGATCTAGGTTTCCGACTGACTGCGTCTGCCACGATGTTTGCTTTGCCCGGATGGTATTGAAGGAAAGGAAACACACCCATACCATACCTTTCCTTTTGGGACTTTCACCCATGGTGGAATAACACCTATCCAAGATCATAACACAATTCATACAAGCCATTCAATCACAAACCACATTCATAATGTGGATACTCACAGTACCCTCGTACAACATACAAGCCATTATCATCATAGTCAAACACAAGTCAAATAGTGGATGCCATAAGTTCCACTCAAACCAAGCAAATTTCTAAACAAGCATTTTTATTCATTCTAATCATAGCTGGTGGTTCTATGCTCAAGTTCAAGTCATTAGAGTCGATGCCACCTTATATTCCATCCAAAACAGCCTTATAATCCAGAATTTAGGACCTTCTTCTATACTTTTCAACGTTTGACCAAATCTAAGTGTTTTGCACAAAAATCAACTACATAGGAATGTGTACAACTCATCTGGGGATCTTCCCCTTTAATTTCAGTCCATTTGGACCTCAGTAGGTACCCTGCCGAGCTTCTCGGTAGGTCATTTACCGAGGTTGGATAGATTGTCCCGAGAGCATCAATCTTCTAGAATTTTTTGGTAGATGTCTCGGCATCTACCGAGCTACCTACCAAAGATGAAATTGAGCCCAATTATGGGCTTTTCACCTAGGGCTTCATGCCTATAACCCAAATATGTATTTCTAAAGTTCTAAACATCAGTTTTTAGTCTCTGAATAATATATATGATGATTCCATTGTACTTCCACTAAGGGAATGGTCTTTGTTCTCAATTTCCGTTCTTTCCGGTCCATGATCCTTACCAGTACTTCTTTATATATCGCATCATCTTCTATCGGTAAATCAGTCCAGTCAATGACGTGCGTAGGATCCGGTTAATACTTCCTTAGCATAGAGACTTGGAAGACATTGTGGACTGCTCCCAACTGATATGGTAAGTCTAGACGGTATACCACCTTACTGATGCGTTCTAATACCTCGAAGGGTCCAAAAAAGTGAGGCGCTAGTTTTCCTTTCCTTCTGAATCTCATCACACCCTTCATAGGTCAAACTTACAAAAATAGGTGATCGTCCACTTCAAACTCCAGCTCTCGTCTTCTACGATCTGCATAACATTTCTATCGATTTTGAGCTGCTAATAGTCTTTTCCGAATAATTTTCACCTTCTCAGTTGTTTCTTGGATGATTTCAGGTCCAACTAAACTACTCTCGCCTACCTTGATCCAACATGCAGGCGACCTACACAACCTTCCATACAAAGCCTCGAATGGTGCCATCCCAATACTCGACTGGTAGCTGTTGTTGTAGGGGAATTCTACCAAAAGGAGATGGTCACTCCAATTACCCTTGAAATCTAATACACAAGCCGTAGCATATCTAGTTGACCCTTTCGGTCTGTCCATCTGTCTGTGGGTGGAAGGTAGTGCTGAAATCTAACTGAGTGTACAAAGCTTTCTGCAAGCTCACCCAAATTCTGATGTGAATCTTGTATCTCGATCAGACACAATGCTAACTGTCATCCCGTGTAGTCTAACTATCTCCTTGACGTATAGTCGAGCCAATTCATCTCTGGAGGCTGTAACCTTCACAGGCAAGAAGTGTGCTGATTTGGTCAATTTGTCCACTATCACCCATATGGAATCACTTCCTCTCTTGACTTGGGCGACCCAACTATGAAGTCCATAGTCACATGCTCCCACTTCCATTTCACGATGGGTAATGGCTGAAGTAATCGGGCTGTTCTCATGTGTTCAGCCTTGACTTACTGACACGTAAGGCATCGAGCAACAAATTGTGCTCCATCTCTCTTCATGCCGGACCACCAATAAGCTTTCCTCAAGTCTCGATACATCTTCGTGCTGCCAGGGTGAATGGAATACCTGGACTTATGTGCCTCTCCAAGGATCTCATTCCAAATCGTCTCGTCCATCAAAATACAGAGTCTACCCTGATATCTGATCACTCCATCTGTCTGTGGCTTTGACTCATATACTGCCAGTGACTGTAATTCTAGATCTGATTTCTGTCCTTGCCCATTCCTGCCCATGATCGATGGTCTCGCTACTAAGCTGAACAATAGCCCGTCACTTCCTTTTCCATTAGCTTGTACATCCAGGCTACTGAAGGCTTTGATCAGACTCTGTTCTTACCTCAACAAGCAGGATAACTTATTACGGGGATTCCTGCTCAATGCATCTGCAACTTCATTTGCTTTACCGAGGTGGTACTGAAATGTGGTGATGTAGTCATTGACTAGTTCCATCCATCTCCTCTGTCTCATATTCAGTTCTTTCTGTGTGAATAAGTACTTCAAACTCTTATGATCGGTGAAGAGTTCAAAGTCTTCTGTATAGAGATAGTGTTTCCACAGTTTCAGTGCGAACACCACTGTGGCCAACTCTAGGTCATGCCTTGGGTAATTACGCTTGTGCAACTTGAGTTGTCTGGAGGCATAAGCCACAACTTGTCCCTCTTGCATAAGGACGCAACCCAAACCCATCAGTGATGCATCTGTGTACATTGATAGTTTCTTCCCACTGATTGGTATTACAAGGACTGCTGCCTAGGTCAGTTTCTTCTTCAAATCTTCGAATGCTGCCTTACACTTGTCATCCCAGTGAAATTTAACTTCTTTCTTCGTTAAGTTAGTCAATGGGGCAGAGATCTTCGAAAATCCCCCCACAAACCTTCTATAGTATCCTGCCAATCCCACAAAGCTTCTAATTTCTGCCACAGTCTTGGTCTCTCCCAACTTAACACGGCCTTTATCTTGGCAGGATCTACTGATATTCTAGCTTTAGACACCACATGTCCAAGGAATTTTACCTCTTCCTTTCAAAAATCACTCTTGCTAAATTTGGCACATAGCTGATGATCCAAGAGTGTCTACAGAACTATGCTTAAGTGTTCCTCATGCTCTTCCTTTAACTTCGAATACATGAGGATGTCGTCAACAAATATAACTATAAACCTGTCCAAGTATGGTCTGAACACCCGATGCATCATATCCATGAAAGCGGCTGGGGTGTTCGTCAACCCAAAAGACATTACCACGAACTCGCAGTGACCATACCTCATTCTAATGGCTGTCTTCTGTATGTCACTATCCTTGATTCTCAGTTGGTGATACCCTGACCTCAAGTCGATCTTGGAGAATTAACAGGCTCCTCTAGGTTGATCGAACAAGTCGTCAATCCTTGGTAAAGGATACTTGTTCTTGATGATGACTCTATTCAGTTGTCTATAGTCGATGCACAACCTCATAGTACCATCCTTCTTTTTCACAAATAATACTGTTGCTCCCCACGGTGAAACACTCTGTCTGATGAAACCCATGCTCATCAGTTCATCAAGCTGTCCCTTAAGTTCTTCCAACTCTATCGGTGCCATGCGGTATGTGGCCAGCGATATGGGTGAAGTGCCTGGCATCAGCTCGATGCAAAACTCTACTTCTCTCAATGATGGTAGTCTAGGTATCTCCTGAAGTACTCGAGAAAACTCCTTTACTACTGGGATGTCCTCAAAGTATTCTCCTTCGTTAGCTTGGAATAATCCCAAAAATTCTTCTTGGTACTTATCTCTTGCATTCCTTAGAACCTTCACTTGTTCTCCCTCAGGAATGTCAAAAGTGACCTCTTTTCTATAACAATCCACCTTGGCATGATAGGTGGATAACCAATCCATGCCATGTATAATGTCAAAATCTATCTTAGATAATACCATTAGATCAGCCTTAAAGTTTTGATCTCCTACTCATACCACACAATCCAAGCAGATATTGTTAAGAGTGACTAATCGTCCAACGGAGCTTGTTATATGTTGGGGTTCTCTCATGAAAGATGGTCTAAGACCTAAGGCATGCATGAATCTGAATGATATAAAGGAATGAGCAGCACCCGAGTCAAACAATACACTTGCAGGAGAATGAAACATTATGAGCGTACCTTCCACCACGACATTGTTGGAATCCTCATCCTTTTGCATCGTGCCATCGGTCAATGCATGCACTTTTCCCCAAGGCAGAGGTCCATCTTTCTTCTGTCCCAAGCCTTCTACCCAGATTCTCTCCTGGTAATCCTTCTTGTATTGCCCAGGCTTTCCAGCATAAAAGCAAGTCATCTGAGGTGGTCGCTGCTGGATGGATGGTTCAGCGATGGGAGCATTTGAAGTTGCTGCCTGCCTTGCTTCAACCTTCCTGGGAAAGTCATCATTCATTTTCGTCTTTCCTCCCCTATAGTTGTAAGGTTGAAACCTCCCCTTATCTCCTCGAGATGTATCCCTCTGCTATACTAGAAGTGGTGTACCTCTGTCAACCCGTTGTGCATAGTCGAGGACTTGTGTGTAATTCCTCAGTCCCAGAATTACAACTTTTGACTAGATCTCAGGTCGTAGTCCTTCCTCAAACTTGCCAGCCTTGTCACTTTCATTGGCCACTATTTGGGGTGTAGGTGCAAAACGTGATAACATAGCAAAGCATCCCTCATACTGGCTCACTGTGAGGGAGCCTTATTTCAACTTCATAAAGTCTACGGCCATAACTCTCTTGTAGCTACTTGGGAAGTATGTCTCGAAGGATTGCCTCCCAAATTCTTCCCAATCTTTGATCTGTCATTGGGCTCTCACTACCATTTTCCACCACTGGTAGGCCTCTCCCTTCAGCATAAAATTAGCTAGCTTCACCCTCTGGTCTGCAGGACAGTCCATCGCCTCAAATATTTTCTCTAGCTCTTCCACCCAGTCCTGAGCCCACATAGGCTCTTTACCCCCGCTAAATTAGGGTGGCGATAACTTCTTAAACTTCTTAAGCCACGACATTCCTCCCCCGTTTTCGTTCCTCGGAGCTGTTTGGGTTTGTCTCTTGGCTTGCTCACCTTGGAATGCAGTGGCCATATCCCCGAGTACTTGGTAGATTCCAGAAAACTTAGGATCCTCGTGCCCTTCTGATGAATCCTCAAACAGTGACATTTCGTCTATGTCTAGCCATCTACACAATAAAGAGTCTCTAAGTACGCAGTATGGTAATCCTATTCTAACATATGCATACGTACATATATTCAAGCATAGGAATATAAATAAAATACATTAATTGTTCACATACTATACCAAACTATATTTCACACAATTCACCAATGTGGTTCCTGGGTTCACATGTTTCTAGGTTTTCATCCTAGGTTTTCTTTAACTATACCCTAAGACTTTCCAAAGCCTAGACAACATAAACCTAGAGCTCTGATAACACCTCCGTCACACCCCAAATTCGAGATGTACGATCTCGAGGATTCCAAGGAAATGACCTTCGGATCCACCATGTGGAAACGGATAACCAGCCACATAATCAATCAAATCCTAGTTGAATCAGAGTCTCAACAATATAATCAACAGCAGAAGTCTCACATAAATTTTAAACCAATAGCTCAATCAAAATACGTCAACCTATAACCCACAAAACAAAGTAAACATAATCTGAAATAACATCTGTTACATGTTCTGCCCACTCGGGTCAAACAAAATTAATAAAAAACTGAATAAAGTAAAGTATCATAGTCTTTAAAACCAAGCATCTCAAACACAAAGTCTCCTATCTAGCCAGCCAGGATCAGACGAACTGATTACCTATAGAGTTAAGGGCCAGCCGAAGCCTAGTATAGAAAGCCAATGAACTACAACAACTACTTTTATGCATGCATAACAACACAATTGATTCATGTAATTCAATCGGCACATACTATCACAATCATATGTGTATCATACTCATCATCATATTAAAATTCATATAATAAGTATGTATATCACAGTCATCATATGAAATCTCTATTCACATGGCAAATCATACAACAATCATATCATATCAAGTTATCTGTTCATAAAATCTCATAGTCCTGCTATGTCAATACTGCCCACATCGTCCCATAATGTCTACATAGAATCTACATAGTCCCACCATGTCCCATAACAAAACATACATACACATGGTCCCACCATGTAACACAAGCATACAAGTATCATGACAATCATATAGTCTCACTGTGTTCACAAACAACATCCACATGGTCCCACTATGCTACGACCAACATTCACATAAACACATATCACATATTATACACAGTCTCACTATGCCTACACACAACCACATGGTCCCATCATGCTACGGCCAATCATCCACAAGGTCCCACCTTGCTACGACCAATATCCACTAGGTCCCACCTTGCTACAACCAATGCGACCCAATCACAAACACAAGCAAGTCAAACCAGTCACAAATGTAAATGCACCACAATCAACTAATTCAATTTATGCAATGCAATGCAAGTGGTATGATGCAATTATAAAGTGAGATGAAGTTTAATGCAATGCAAGGGGTAATCAAGACTAGCCCAATCACATGCTCAATCCAACTCACGACCATACGACCCATCCTTTTAGGGACTTGCTCCCATAGTAGAAGCCCCCATTCCTATTCCTTAAGCGACTTGCACTCATGGTGGAATACACCAGTAACTACCATTCTTTTAGGGACTTTCACCCACAGAAGAAGCCACCTGTACCATTCCTTTAGGGACTTGCACCCACGGTGGAAACACACCTTTATTAGTAACCCATTCTTTTAGGGACTTGCACCCACAGAGGAATGCCACCATTCTTATTCCGTAGGAGACTTGCACTTAGGGTGGAATACACCAGTATACTCACATTCTGTTTAAGGACTTTAGCCCACGGTGGAAGCTCACCTGTAACCAGACCTTTCCTTTAGGGACTTGCACCCACGATGGAAATACACATGTACAAACCTTCCCTTTAGGGACTTTAACCCATGGTGGAAACACACCCATACCATACCTTTCCTTTAGGGACTTTCACCCATGGTGGAATAACACCTATCCAAGATCATAACACAATACATACAAGCCATTCAATCACAACAACATTCATAATGTGGATACTCACAGTACCCTCATACAACATACAAGCCATTATCATCATAGTCAAACAGTGAATGCCATAATCTCCACTAAAACCAGGCAAATTCCTAAACAAACATTTCTATTCATTCTAATCATTTTTGGTGATCCTATGTTCATGTCCAATTCATTAGAGTCAATGTCATCTTATATTCCATCCAAAACAGCCTTGTAATCCAGAATTTAGGACATTCCTCTATACTTTTCAACATTCGACCAAATCAGCCTTATACAAGTTCTAGCATGTTAATCAACCAACAAACGTCATGGAGTTCAATTTATTATTGTTCTACTAGATTTCTATCCTAACATGCTTTACATTCATAGATCATGCATCCAACTATAACTATAACATTGATTACAATACATAAACATATTTACCGTAACAAGGTTCACCAGTTCCTCTCTTTCCTTCTTCTTTATAGATTGAATCTTTGCAGTTTCCAGAAACAAGGTTCACCAGTTCCTCTCTTTCCTTCTTCTTCTTCTTCCTTCAAACCCAATTGTTTTTCAACAGCTTTTCTTCTTCTCTCTCTGTCATTTGATCGTGTGAGACAAAGGTGTTTTCTTTCTCCCCCTTAGATGTTACGTGAGTTTGTGGGAAGTTACATGATCCCTCTCTCTCAAATTCAAATTAGCAATTAAATTACATAATCACCCTTACCTTTGCCCAATGGGCTTATTTGGCTAGCCCAATTGTCCAATTGAACCCATTGTGTTGGGTCCAAGCCCAGCCCACCTATTTCACATAAATAACACAATTCAGCACCAACTATTCAAATTCACATAAAGGTCCAATCCAACCCCCTTTAATATCAATGAAATCCTAAAGTTTAAAATAGGATTAACTACCATTTAATCATTAAATTAAATGGTAGGGTTAGGGTCACTACACTACCGGTGCCATGCGGTAAGTGGCTAGTGATGTGGGAGTAGTGCCCGACATTAGCTCAATGCAAAACTCTGCCTCCCTTAAAGGTGGTAGTCTTGGTATCTCTTGAAATACCGGAGCAAACTCCTTCACTATTGGAATTTCTTCTAAGGACTCTCCTTTATTACCCTCCAATAGTTCCAAGAACTCTTCTTGATATTTATCATTCGCATTCCTTAAAACTTATTCCTTCACTATTGGATCTATGAGGTTGTGCCATCAAGAACAAGTATCCCTTACCTAGGATTGATGACTTGTTCGATCAACTCAGAGGAGCTTGTTAATTTTCCAAGATTGACTTAAGGTTGGGGTATCACCAATTGAGGATTAGAGACAGTGACATACAGAAAACAGCATTCAGAACAAGGTATGGTCACTATGAATTTGTGGTAATGCCTTTTGGTTTGACTAACGCCCCAGCTGCTTTCATGGACAT
>JAUPMG010057829.1:0-13637 GCA_031762675.1 Pachysandra terminalis | reverse complement strand
ACGTAGAGATCAAAGCTGCCATGAGAAAGTTGTCCCGTGAAGTGAGAAGGATGAGTCGGACGGAACGGAGAATCAATCGCCCCACTTGTCAAAATATTCCCAAAGGCGTCTCTAATCAACAAAGAAGGCCCAACCTCGCTCACCAGATTAATGTCTCGAGAAGTCTGAACGCCCCCCACCTCCTGATGATCTGCTACCTCTACTACGCCGTAACAAGAACCTGCACCCTTTTGGTCAACAGTAACCTTTTGAGGAAGACGAAGGCGGAGACGAGCAACTTCCTCCTAGAGCAAAACCATTTGAGATTGAAGCTTCTCGAAACGTCGGAACAACGAGGATTGAAAGTCCCCATTCGAATCAGAACCTCCCTCCTGGGAGCATCCCTTCCCGCCCTGGTCCACTCCCAATGCTTGAACGTCGCCTAGCTCGGCCTGTGATCGCCCTGCCTTAAGAAGATCTTCCTGGGCCTGACCTTTATACAACCGCAAGGGAGCAACCTCTGTTCTGGGTTGGGCCAAAGGCGGGCCGCACTCCTCAGCCAGTCCCCCTTCTTACGATCTACCCGGATATCTGATAACAGGCCGAAAGGGCCCATATGAATTCCAATGGTCCTACACACACTTGGGCTTGGTACAGGATCAATCCCTACAAACAATTGAGCACGGTCCGTGTTCAGCCTAGACACCTTTGTAGGCCCCATCCCCTCCCACGTGTCAAGAAAGTGGAGAGAACCAGACTCCTGCTGATTCATGAGAAAGACCTTCTCAGAAACCAAACCTTCTCCAGTACACTCAGCCTGTAGAGAAGGGACATGCGCCGACTCGCAGCCAGGTGACTGTGTGTCAGGGCTGACCACGATGGGCTCAGGATTCCCGTCAAGCGAGGGGTCTATGTCTTGACTTTTGGCAATTTGAATTGTCAAGTCCGGAGCGGGAGCCCCATCTGACCCGACCACTATCTCATCTTCCCTACATGACATCAACGCCCCCAACGATTCTGAGAGCACCTCCACCTTCATCTCCTTGATGGATTTGTACAAAGCAAAAGAAACCAATTCAATATATGTGTTATAAATCCCCCCTCCACATTCAATGGCAATGGAACGGGGGATCCAACGTGCGTCTGATTCTGTGACCCGCAGGAGCAAAGCGCCAGAGAGATTCCCGTAGTCGAAAGGAACCCCCATCTTTAACAAGCCTCCACACACATCTCCCAAAAGTCTGAAAGTTTTAGGAGCCACAGATTGAGAGGGATTCCGTAAACTGCAATCCACAGTCCTGACTCGCACACTGGGATATCTCTGCAAGTGAAACTCTTCCTCCATTGCGACAATTTCATAGCCCCCATCCTTGGAAAACACCCCAGATCTATTAAACCATTGGCAGACGAAGAAGAGGGAACGAAGATTGCAGCCTCCGAAGCAGAAAGGGGAACCAGCTTAAACTCTACTCCATCCTCTAATTCCAATTCCAATTCTCTGCAGACCTCTGTCCAGCAAACCTTCTCCGAGGATGTGCAAAGCACCGGAAACCTCCAATCCTGGAGTTCCAGAGAACAATGCTGATCACAAGACACCACGGGTGTACGTCCAATATCAGCGATTGCCCTTTCAGTTTCATTAGAGAGAATGAGCTGTTCTACCACACTCAAATTCCCTGATACATCATCACCACCCACAAGTGCACCGCCTTCTTGAAATACTTCCTCCCCCAATGCTCTCCCCATGGCTGAAAGGAAGTAAGACCATCCCGTACCAGATCTACTTTGAGGGATAAACAGAGCCTTGCCCCTGCCGCTATCAGGAACCAGCGAAATCTTCATGAAGCTGCCACTCTTATTCATATTAAGCTCTGCTTTCGCCAGAAACTGGCCCGACCGGAATGAACCCAGAGCGACTCCCCTTTCGGCAACCTTACCGGCATTGGCAAGCATTCTCTTGAACCAATCAATATCTCCATCGTTGAACAAAACAAAGCACAACCGACCCCTGCTTTTCTCTGTAATACGCAAGGAGCGAAACCAGCCACTCACAAAACCGTCTAACTCAAAGATCTTCCTCTGAATTTGGATAATATCCCGAATCACTGACGATTTATTGACTCGATTTCGAACTTTCTTCTTCACTGTCGTCCAATCAGCTTTACTAGTGGCTTGCAAGAGAGCGTCCCTGAACGATTTTGCCATCTTCCTCCTCCACCTGTAGCATATTCTTTTTTGCAACAGGAGAATCAGGGGGTGACTCCACGAATGCCACCTCCTCCAGAGATCTCTTGAGGCTCGGCATTACTAGATTAACCATGGAGTTTGTTGTCATGAATAGTTTTGTCAAATGCCAAGCTAATTTGAAGCAAATGTTTTTGCCTGTTAATTGGCACGTGATCGAGGGCCAAATGTGTCCTACTAAGGGGAAGACGACCGAGGTGAGGAAAACAACTAGTATCTTATTTGGTGATGATCTCTAACCTAAAGCTGAATGTGTGGGTAACATAATGAAGCCTTGGGTGAAGATTCTGAAATTAGTAGATCGAGATAAGATGCTCATAATACCAATTATTTATTAAGTGGTTGATAAAGCTACACTCGCCTAAAAGATTGAGTTTGAAGACTTACAAAAGATTTTGGGTATCATTGACTATAGTTGGAGACCCAGCTGTATTAGGACATATATGTAACAACGGGTATAACTACTTCCTTTATGACAATTGTTCAATATTCAAATTTGATTTGTTTAATGAGATTGGATATCAATGTAATACACTTTTTCTATTTGACAACTTATTTCCTTGATCTCTTATAGGGGTACAAGTATGATATGTTGATACCTCAATATACGGGAGAGGTTAGTGATAAAGCCCGTGGTCTTCATCTTGAGTGGCATGAACGAAATGGCGCTCCTCTGTAAAGGCAATGTAACCAGGCCAACACTAGCTCCACACTCCTCTCAACCACCCTATGGTTGTGATGAACCACCATGCCCATAATTGCCATGTGAAGGACCATGAGTATCATCATTATCTCCATCATCATCATCATCACTATCTCCACTCTCCTTTGAACTACCTTGTGGTTGTGATGAATCATCATGCCCATAAGCCATAACTGCCATGTGAAGGATCATGTGTATCATCATCGTCTACATCATCATAATCACCATATTCAGGAGCAACATTATCATTATCCTCGTCATTATCATCACCATCATCATCATTATTCCTCTAGGGTGATCTTATCATCCTCTCAGTTTGACTCTGGTCCTTGCCTCAGGCTCAACTATGAGCCAAGTCTACCTGTTTGAACTCTCCCTTGTACCTCTTCTTTGCTTATGGTGGTGCCTCATCCTCAGCCTCATGTTGTAGTGCATGACGACAAGTTTCTCCAACTTAGCATAGCTTAGACAGTTGTGCACTTTAGTGTGGATGAGAGAGAACGTACTCCAGTTCCTCTCACATTCATTAGATAAAGTTGTTTGTGATAACAGTCAAAGTGCATCCCTTTCAGGTTCAGGGTATTAGTGCCGTAGAGAAATCGCCACTCAGTTGCAAACAATCCAAGGGAAAATCAGATCTTATATCATTCTTTTGAATAAATAATTAATTGTTTTTAACCGTTTTCTAATACCTGGCTCGGATGTAGTCCTTGCCCTAATAGTGGTTTGATCACCAAAGCTGCACCCATCTCCAAATAGTTTCTCTTGTAGAGCAAGGCACTATCATTTTTTGGGATAAATTATAGAAACCACCCTTGAGGTATGCATTAATTACATAGAGCTTCCTTCCCCTTTCTAAAATAACACTGTCCTCTCTGAAGTTTTGAAGAAAGGTCATACTCACCTCCATTCTGTTAAGTCACAATCAAGTTGCATGATGGAAAGTGCTGATGTCAGCACGTATTTGCACACATTCGGACAAAATTCCTCTGTAGGTTTTAAGGTAATTAAAAGACAAGTTTTCCTTAACTTCTCTTCATTCTCTTCCAATTATACCTTTCAGCATAGGAGATGGGAAGAGGGTTAGATTTTGGGATGACGTGTGGTGCGGGAATACTCCTCTGAAGTCTCGTTTCCCTACCATTTTTTCTTTGGCGGTGAAGAAGGATGAGAGTGTGGGGGATGTCCTTAGAAGAAACGGGAATGAAGTGATGTGGAATGTGAAATTGAAAAGAAATCTTTTTGATAGAGTTGGAGATGATGGAGGCCTTCTTAAATGCTCATTCTTGTAAAGTGGGGGAGGGGGAGGATTGTAGAAAGTGGAAGAAGGGAGAGGAGGGATTTATGGTCAGATCCATCTTTCTCAGTTCAGTATTTAAACAGGACATTTTATCTAAGGAGACTCTCATTTGGAATTGGGGTCTACCTTCAAGGGTGGCCTTCTTCCTTTGGGTGGGGATTAAGGACAAACTTCTCACCATTTATAATCTGAAAAGTAGGGGGTGGCAGTTACCTAGTAGATGTGTTTTGTGCAAAAGGGAAGAAAAGAATGCTGATCACATCTTTGGCCATTGCTGTGTGGCATCCAGATGTTGGTCATCTATCCGTGCTAAGTTTAACCTTGGGTGGGCACCATCCAAACAGCTTAGAGATATCCTTTTTGATTGGGGAAGAAGAAAGGCCAAATCAAGGAAGAATGTTTTATGGTATCTAAGCCCAGGGACGATTACGTGGACCATTTGGAAAGAAAGAAACACAAGAATATTTGAGGGGAAGGAGGCTTCGATCGATTTTGCAGTTAGGAGAGTCTTCTCTACTCTGTTTTTCTGGGCTTCAGGGCAAACAGATTTGAGAAATGTTTCTTTGACTGATTTTATTCACGGGGACAATGCCCTGTGGATGTGTCCTTGATCTATTTTTGAGGGGGCTTGTGTATACTGTTTGTGTACAGTGTATAGCCATCTGTAACTACCTTACTACTATCTATAATACAATTACACATTACTGATAAAAAAAAATTATACCTTTCATTATAAAATCCTTATTTTATAAAGGCTCTATTCTACGCTATAAAATCCCCTTCATCGAATATGCCTCGAGGGGTGATTTTTGTTGTAAAATAAATTACTTTTATATTAATAAATATTAAATTTTTTAACGAGGGTATTTAAGTAAAAAGTAATGAAGCATTAATGAATGTCTTCTGATAGGGAGGAAAGTGTTATTTCAGAAAGATGAAGGGGTTCTCCCTAATTAATGCATACCTCAAGGGAGGTTTTCGTAATTTACCATTTTTTATGATTCACAATTCACAACTTCTGTAAAAAGGTAATATTTACCTCATTAATTGTTGTTATTGGATCTGGTCAAATTCTTCTCCAACCTCAATATGACCCTTCTAAATGTGCTTATCAACTCGATGTTACTTCCAAAGTCTTCATTATAAAGGTATGCTAGATGGAGGTAAAATGCTGAAAGAAGACAATAAATTACTTCCAAGGTCTTTACTTAGTATAATTAAATAAATGATATCAAGCCCAAAGGTTCTAGCTTACTTGCGGCATGGACGTCTTGAAGGAGTTGGTTATCTCATCTTCTGTCAATGATTACACAATATTCCATGCAATGTATGGGTCAGCTGCTCTGAGACCAAGCTTAGATATTCTAATGGCTTCGTACACATAATCCATCATAGCTTGCTTCTCTCCGTCAATTAGGTTTAACGCTTTCAAGATGGGATCGTGAATCTCTACTACCAATCACGCATTGTCCCAAAAATTGTTACCAAGGACATTTTCTTTAAATTGCTTTGCAATAGGGTTCTTGCTAATTCGGCATCCTTTCCACTCATCTGATAGAAAACATCCAATTCAGGCTTGCCTAATCTGAAATAATGCTATTATAGCAATAATGTTCGTAGCAAACTGTGTGATTCCCAGCCTAAGTAGCTCCCTATGGTGAACAAAATTAATTACGCAATGATGATTATAAAAGAAATCAGTCAACTTCTTTGACTTCTCAATCACACCCTTGACCATGTTTTTTTCCCAAAGTCGTGTAACATTAGATTAATGCAATGCGCAACAAATGGGGTCCAATAGAGAAGCTTCCTAATACGCTTCTACAGTTCTCCTGCCTCCTTGAACGAGGATTGGTTGTTAGTGATAATTTGAACATACTGCTCTCCAATCTAATCTAAAGCTTTATCCATCAATCTAAACAGATACATGATGGTCCTTTATTTGCTCGATATCATTGACCGACTTGTGAAGATCACCTTCTCATCACAGTACATGAACGACTGGTAGGTCCCATCCAGCCATCACACATGATATCACCTCATACTGGTCGTAATTATTCAGGAATGATATTATGTATCTCCTTAACCTTGGCATTCAATAAGACCCGTGAATTTGAATAGGGTAGGAACTTAATTCGTATAGGGCAGGGCTTTAATCTTTGGTCCAGCCCTAGCAATCTCATTTATCATTGCCTGGTAGTATGGATTGTTTGTTGCATTTGATGGGATATTGCTGTAAATAAACTATTTGCCAATGGCTTTCTTGACAAACTTTGCCATTTCACTGGATGCTAAGCATCCTTCAGCCTACTCCGTTGGGCATCCTTGTTTCTGTATATGACGGGATCCATCTCCTCTTGGACTTCTCAACAAATTTATCAAAAGCTTCTCTGACGCCTGATCTACCATTAACCACACCCATGCCTGATAGCACCACCTCCATGCATATTGGGAGTACAATCAATATCCACCCCACCTCATACCTGCCCTCTTTCATGCATGTCGTAAGTGAGTTGCCTCACTTCTGCTTCGTATTGGTCCCTCTTCAAATGCGTTATCACCTCCACCTCATCATCATCATCATTATCATCTTTTACAAGTGTAGTCTTTTCCCGATCCTTCCTCGTCGATGATCCAGCTGTTGCAAAACAATCAGACATAATAATAACCTTTTTTTGTTTCATTAAACGAAAAACCAGATCCATCATGCCATATAAACCAAGAATTAAATTGATTTTTTCATACATCTTGGAGTGAAGAAAAATTCTAGATCCTTCTTCAACCTTAAAAGCCTTTGGTCTCGACTAGATGCACACCCTAGATAGCCTTTGTCTACAGACTTTAGAATGAGAAGAGAAAAATCCCCAAACTCTCACTGAAGCTAACAATTAGTGACTTTGGATCCTAGGATGGGATCATAATGGGTTATATAGGCCTAGGGTTTTTCTTTAGCTCCTTATTTTTGACCAAAAATAATCCCCAAAAAGGCAAAATGTCAAGGGGTATTTTCGTCTAACTTTTTATAATTTTCTAATATTACAAGTAGGGCACCACTTAAGAGTCTTAATAATAACACAGGCCCCATTTTACTGATAAAAATAAATAAATAAATAAATAACACAAGCCCCATTTTTCTACCAACTTGTATAAGCACCCCTTCATCATCTAGAATCCTCTTTAAATCCTTGAGAAAAGGAGAAATCTCACTACAAACGCAATGCTCTAAGCCATTCATCATCTAGGGATGAAACATGAAAGATAATCATGTAGCAAAAACCTTTTGGAAATAAATAATCTTTTATAATAATATTAAAGCTAACTTTCAAATCAATTTACCATTTATCATACCCCGGGGATTTATAATTTGCAAGAGTTCTCACTATCCATAATGGCAAACCATAATTAAGAAAAGTAAATTGGCATTTAATAATGTCATCCTTTCTCGGATTATACCTAACTACTCAAATAGACTTCTACTATCCTAACTAGCTAGGATGTGGTTCACAGGGCATCACCTTTTGACCAATCGAAGTTGAGCATTCATCCATTCGACTAATCATTAGAACCCTCAAGTCAAAGGCCATTCAGAGTATAACAGAGTGAGTGTATGGCACCAAGTCCATGTAGTGAGTTTTATCGAAGGTATTAACGCACGATGATCCTGCTTAATGTACACGCCATGTTGCACATAAGTATGTGGATGTGGAGTACAACTCCTACGATTGAAATTCATCACATTGCAAACGGCAATAATCTCACATGCAATGACCATGCAAGTAAGCGTCCTTATTCAATCTCAATCATGAGCATTCCTGGTCTACACCGATATTTGGAGAATCAGTTCTCACCCGTGGAATAATCATAACTGTCCACCTGTTCTCCTAAGATGTTCCTTGAGGACAATTTTCATATTGAAACCCCACCACCTCATGTATATAAATGATCAATCATCCATGAAGTAATAATATGTATTCACAATTATACATCCATGATGAATAATGTCATGAAATAAAATTGCATAAAGGTCTGAATTGTAAAAAGTCTATAATAAAAAAATAAAATAAAATAGTCTCTATGTGGCTTGCAAGGGCACTAATGCCAACAAACGCCACACTTGCCCTCAGAGCCACTCAAGCATCACACAATCCCATGTTCTTAATACGATTGTCAAAAGATTTAACATTCAATCCCTTTGTAAAAGGGTCAGCCAGTTTATCATCCTATGGTATCTTTGTGATCACCACCTCCTTGTCTTGCACCATGGCCCTAAATCCTAATTGCATGATACTTCCTTTTTATGTGCTTTTCTTTTGCATGATATCTTGGATCCTTTGTTTGCCTAATAGCTGTAGTATTATCGCAATAAGTAGTGAGTAGTGACCGGATCCTAGACATAGTCAACCAAATGATGTTCCTTTAGGAACTTCCTCAACTAAACCGTTTCCTTTGCTGCTTCATTACACGCCACATATTCAGCCTCCATAGTAGAGTCAGCAATGCATTTTTGTTGCTTACTAGACCAGCAAATTGCTCCACCATTAAAGGTGAATATATACCCAGATGTGAAGCTCTTGTCATCCTTTTTTTCCTGAAAATTTGCATCCATGTACCCTAGAAGTGTTAAATCACTATCTCCATAGACTAAAAGAGAATCTTTTGTCTTTTTCAAATATTTAAGTATCTTTTTGACTCCCACCCAGTGAGCTGGTCCATGATTGCTTTGAAACCTGTTTAGGACACCTACAACAGAACTAACATCTGGCTGACATTGCATACATGAGGCTACTTATAACAGATGCATACACAGTACCTTCCATATCTATCTGTTCTTAGGACACGGATAAGGTCAATGAAGCTTCTTTACTAAAAGGTGAACCCCCAGGTTTCCAAGTAGACATGTTAAAGCGGTCAAGGATTTTGTTAATGTAAGATGGCTGAGAAAGAGCAAGCAGTCTGGCTTTCCATTACGCAAGACTTTAGTACCCAAAACAAATCAGCTTCCCCTAGGTCTTTAATGCTTAAGTACTTACAAAGCTACAATTTGACTTCAGATAGAATACCTACATCATTTCCTACGAGGAGAATATCATCAGCATATAGGATAAGGAAGGCAACATTACTTCCACTGTTCAAGAAAGATGCAGGTTCTTCAAGATTTTCTACAAAATCTAAGGAGAGGACGGCTTCAGAGAACTGCTCATACCAACTATGGGATGCTTGTTTGATACTATAAATTGACTTGTGCAGCTTACACGCTTTGTGGCTTTCACTAGTCACAACAAAACCTTCTGGTTGAGACATGTAAATATCCTCCTCCAGAAAACCATCCAGAAAAGTAGTTTTTACATCCATCTGCCCGATCTCTTACTCAAAATGAGCTGCCATGGCTAAGATAATATGAATTAGTTGATCATAGCCACAGGCGAAAAGGATTCCTCGTAATCAACTCCGTCCTTTTCAGTGTATCCTTTGCTACAAGTCGAGCTTTGAAGGTTTCGACATTACAATCTATACCTCTTTTTCTCTTGAAGATCCACTTACAACCAATGGGATTAATGTCTTTAGGTGGATCAACAAGAATCCATACACCATTCTCTTGTACAGAATCATACTCAGTTTGCATGGCCTTGACCCAATCCCCAGAGTCTTGATCTGCAAGGCCCTAAGAAACTGATGAGCTACCATAGAAAAAATCTCAGAATTATGCTTGAAGAACTCAAGGGCACGCCTAATTCTCCGACTTTTACTCTAAGGCTAGGAGGTCACCAGCCCAAAATCATGCCTAGGCAAGCGTAGGCGAGCATCGCCTAGGTCCTCAATAAAAGCCTAGTCACCTAGGTGATTGCCTTTAACAATATTGATGTTTGAATCTTTATAGAACTCGTCCAAAACTTCATGCATCTTCTTATATTGTCTTAGTACTTTTCAAGATTATATATTGATCAAAAAGAAGAAATAAGATATGTTAAAGTGGAGTGAGGCTATGAACGACCCGAGCTTGATCTTAGTAATTAGAATCTCCAGTTGACTGAGAGCTTAAAAGAAGCTCAGTTTCTTAGAAGAGCCAGAGCTGAGCATGGGTAGGATCAACCCAAATACTTAAAATAAAATATATAATTTGGACAAATTTCGTTTCCTCTCTTAAAAGTATATCGATACTTACAAATCTCCTCTTTATTATGCTCATTTATATCTAACCCATGTTACTAATATATTCTTTTTTATGTAATGATAATTATATCCTCCATATAAATGATTAAACTAGTAGTATAAGTAAATTAATTCAATAGATATAAACAATAAATGATACTTAGAAATTAGTCACAAGACCTATTTGTTGATAAGAAAATAGTTTTATATTAACCGTGTAATTTTATGAACTTTTTCTAATTTTACAATGTCTAACCATGGAAGAGTGTCATTAAGGTTTTTTTTTTTGATGAATACTGAACGATTATATAAAAGGAGAATGAGAAGGTAAAAATACATAGGTTCCCGAAGTAGGGGAAATCAGAAACAGAAAAGTAAAGTGCACTGAGGAAACTACATAAGGATCATTGCAACCCAACATCTCACAATATTTGTTCTTGAGATTACTTTGAATTCAGGTAGAATACTCGCCCAAAAAGAAGCCGTGCTCACTATAGAATTAGTCAAAGCTACCAATCTAATACTCTTATCTTCAAAAATTCTTCTATTCCTCTCCCTCCAAATTCCCCATAAAACTGCGAAGAACACCAAACTATAGAGAATCTTACCCCTCTTTCCAAGATTTGGAAAGTACCATTGAGAAAACAGCGTGTACATAGACAAGGTTCGTGATGTCGGTGTCGCCTGGCGTGACGCCAGGTGACTCTGAGGAAATTTCAGTGACATGGGGGAAAAAAGGGGAAACTGTGGGAAACCGAGGGAAAATGTGGGGAAACATGGTTTTTTTGATGATTTTTTTTCCCTAAACGTTAAACATGTTTAATTAAGGTCTAAATGCATCCAAATACATCAAAAAATGCAAAAACAATTGCTTACACATTAAAAATCATTACTTGAGGTGAGGTTAGCTTACACGTTATTGGGTCTGTAAGCTGTAAAAAAGATGATATTTATAATTAATTCAAACTAAAAGTGAATGTATTCAAACTAAAAGATACATAAAACTAAAAATCAAGTGCCATATCCATGAGGGAAAAATAAGGGAAATATGGGGGAAATGATGGGGAAATGTGGGGTTTTTTTATGGGTTCCCCCCTCCCCCCAAGTTTTAAACAACCCTTATTAGTGTCTAAATACATCCTAATACTATAAACATACAATATTTATTTATTTATTTTTTCAATTTTTCTGAAAAAATTGAAAACTTTCCCCCCATGTCTTCGACGTGTCGCCCATGTTGAGAGACATGGGGGAAATTTTTCAAAAATTTTGAAAATTTTTCCTACATGTCGCTCGACCATTGGGGAAAAATGAAATCTGGGGATTTATCCCCAAATTTCGTGTCGCTAAGGGGGGAAATGGGGAAATGTCAGCGACATTTCGCCAAATGTCGCCGACACTGCGAACCATGTACACAGAACAAGGTCTCATCCACTCAATACCAGACAAATTGATAAAATGCTCCCAAATCCGTCTGGCCCATCAACATTCAATAAAAAGATGATCCACTGATTCACTAGACCTCAAGCACATTGGGCGGGCTTGAGGGGACAAAAGCATGTATGGTCTTCTTCTTTGCAACAAATCCTCAATATTAATTCGATATAAAAGGGTTGTCCATGTGAAGGCTTTGACTTTAAGAGTAGCCCTAACCTTCCAAAGTAGGGAAGTGGTGAAAAGGGGAGGGATGAAGGAGATCTGATCAGATAATAGGACTGAGCAAAAAGACTAGATAGAGAAACAACCACTAGGATCAGGACTCCAAACTCTCGAATTAGGATTGCTACCACCAATACCACATTTTTTAGAAACTCAAACAAAGAGGCTAGTTCATCAATTTCTATCGACCTAAGATCCTGGGAAAAAGGAAGGTGTCAAGAGAGCCCCGAAACTGACCAATTAAGAACATCGGAAACTAAGGAATCTTTATGAATAGTTAGCTGAAAAACTCTAGGAAATTTGAATGCCAAAAGGAATCCCCCCACCATGGGTCCAACCAAAAACGTACAGACAAACCTGACGCGACAGAGAATCTCACACATTTTTGGAAATTATGAAACAAACCAGAAATAGCCTTCCAAGGACTAGCCAATCTAATTACTGCCAAATGATTGAAATCCCACCCATTTTCACGAGTGTCGTACTTACTTGCAACGATAGATCTCCACAAGGCATCTCTCTCAACATTGAATCTCCAGAGCCATTTTCCAAGAAGTGCTTTATTTCTGTTTTGGATGTTACCCAGAGAAAGTCCACCAAACTCTTTTGGCTTACGCACATCAGACCACTTGACTAATGATCTTTCTTCTTCCTCTCCCTTCCCACACCACCACCACCATCCCAAAGAAAATCCCCTTGAATTTTCAATCCCATCACTCATTGCTTTGGGCATTTTAAATATGGACATAAAATATGGTGGAAGGTTGCTGAGGGATGCCTAGCCCGTAGGACTAGGAGAGCAAAAATGTCATAAAATATTATGAAGGGAGATTTTGAAATTAAACATTAATATTTTGGATAGAGATCTATATGGTCAAACTAGAGGGAAGAATTGTAACCATACCTATATATAGAGGGGGAAATGAATGCCCTAATACCTTCATATCTTTTTGTTACACTATATTATAGCCTTGGATTATAGAATTATAGAAGCAATATATATATATATATTTTTTTCCCTTTCAGCATTATGTATAGGGGTGTCAATTGTTTCCATTTAAACCGAAAGCTGATCTAACAAAACCAAAAAAATGGGTTTGGTTCCGTTTCTATTTGTTTATGGGTTAAAAAAGATGGAAGACTGAATTTATTTAGTTTAGTTTATGGTTAAGGGTTCGGTTAAACCAAACCGAACTGAAAATTGGGTTAATTTTGTCAAACTGAACAAACCAAATTTGTTGATTTTTAGTGTGGTGATTCCTTCACGTAAGTGTTAATTTGTTCTCTGACATCAATAAGCTACTTGTTTCCATCATCTACCGATCCTCCATTGTTACAGGACCATCAATCCTATCCCCACCACATGTATCAACCGAGTAATTTACCCACCCCGGGTTGCTCAGTTGGTAAGGGCGAATAGGGGATTGTGTGGGTTAGGCGTCCGGTCTCAAGTTCGATTCCCCAGCTGGGCAGGTTCGGATTTCAGTGGGAGGTCGTGGCGGTGGGTTGCTGCGCTAGCCTCCTACTTGGGATTAGTCGGGCCTAAGGCCTAGACACCCAAGTTATAAAAAAAAAAAAAAATTTAGCTTCTATCTATAAACC
>JAUPMG010057808.1:0-13638 GCA_031762675.1 Pachysandra terminalis | reverse complement strand
GCATTACACTAATACAGTCTTCACTTGGGAATCTTCCCACGTACTATCTGTCATTATTTAAAGCCCCAAACAGCATCACTAAGAGAATTGAAAAGATCCAAAGGGATTTCCTATGGGAGGGAAGAGGGGATAAAAAAGACCACCTAGTTGGATGGGAGGATGTGTGCAAAGATAAGGAAAAATGAGGTCTCAACTTGGGCAATCTTCAAATAAAAAACCGGGCTCTACTGGGGAAGTGGCTTTGGCGATTCAGTGTGGAAAGGGAGGCTTTTTGGCGTACCATCATCGCAAGAAAATACGGTTCTCATGAAAATGGATGGGATGCTAACCCCAAAGCAAAGATGTTGGGGACAAGCGCCTGGAAAGCTATATCAGACTTGTTCCTTGATTTCTTCAGTAGAGCGAGATTCTCCATTCATTCAGGTTCCTCAGTTCATTTTTGGTTCGATTTGTGGTGGGGGGAGGCTACTCTTGCGTTCTGTTTTCCTAAGTTGTACCGACTGGTTACTTTTCCGGATTCCCTGGTCTCCGATGTCCTGAGTTGGTCTCTTTCCGGTCTCTCATGGAACCTCCCCTTGCGTCGAGATCCGAGGACTGCCTATATCCTTGAATTGACATCCTTAGTAGATTCACTAAAAGGTATTGTGATTGATGTTGCCTCTTCTGATGTTAGGGTATGGGGCCCAGATCCGAGCAGTTTGTTTTCTTCTAGGTCCTTCTTCCAGCAATTGCGTCCCGATAGAGAACTACCTCCTCCTTCGTTCTCTACCTCACGTCTTTGGAAGGCTAGGGTACCACTTAGAGTCAAAGCATTTGCATGGACTGTCCTTTTAAATAAGATTAATACCGCAGACAACTTACAAAGAAGGAGAAAGTTCATGGCCTTATCTCCATAGATTTGCCCTATGTGTTTGAGGCAAGGGGAGTTAGTAGACCACCTGTTTCTCTCATGTGACATCGCCGATCAGATCTGGACTTTCTTTACTAAACTTACGAGGGTGAAGTGGGTTAATCCAAGTTCGATTAGTGAGATGCATTGCCAGTGGAGTTTTCCCTTCTTAAGGAAAAGAGGTCAGATTAGAAGAATCTTTGAGGATAAATCTAGGAGGATGGATTCCTTGCTTGACTCCATTCTGTTTTTGGTGGCCGATGTCTCAGAGACGGATATCTTACGGTGCTGGGAAGCGGTGATGGAGTCATAAAGCTGGAAAGAGAGAAGCGAATCTAGTACATGGAAGTTAATCTTTTGGGGTTCTGTTGAGCTTCTTTTTTTTGTTTATTTTTTTGTTTTGCTGTGTTTCTTTGCCAGATTCCCTACCTTGGGGAATTCTCTTTTTAGGTTTCTTTTCTCTTTTTTCCCTTTTGTACTGCTCTTCCTTCTTATTAATGAATCCCTCTTCGTTATTGATAAAAAAAAAAAAAAAAAAATTTAAACTATGTATTTTAAAAATGCTTATTTCAGTCGGATATTCAGATCGAATATTCGAGAATCCATATTCGAATTATTTTGGATCCGAATTTGGGATCCGTATTCGATCCATCGGATATAAAGATGTAAATCATATTCGACATTATCGGATTGAATATGGGTTGATTTTGGATCTGAATCCGACCCATTGACAGCCCTAATCATGCAGCCATAGTCCACCCAGTATGAAATTGAAGTTTGACGAAACATCAATGACTTGAAATGTTACTTCAAAATTCATTTGGCCAATGTTAGTGGTGGTTTTAAACTCACCTAGTACCTCAGCCTCTCTATTATCAATGACCTGCAATCACGTCGGATGGTAATAAATCCTCTTTTTGGATCCCAACATGATGGGCTGCATTTAGGATAGACACATTTAGACCTGGCCATTGTCTATTAACACAAAAGGAATGCATTGCCCCTTATAATTCACAGTGATGTTTAATGCTCTTAGGTGCCTGTGGCCTTCCAGGGTAGGTCATCCTTGGTGAAAGTGATGGCTTTGAAGGTGTTCGAAATGGTTAGCTCATCTGGGGTTATCTCAACAAAAACAGGTCGAACTAGAATTTTTAGGACTACCCCCATCTATGGATTTCAGAAGTCATCAGTAGGCCCTAGATAGAGTTGATGGCTAGTGCTATTTTTAATTTTTTTACCACATCATCTTCTATGGGCTTGTCAAACCTAGGTAGGGCTTGTCTCGGAAACTAAACATTTCCTAGCCTAGGGGATAGACACTTTAGCTTGGCTTTTCATGGGCTGTTAGGTTTTCTATCGTTAGTTTGGGTGGCTTACAAAACCTGCCTCCATGGGTCAAATGTTCGACTTCGTTATTTTGGGCGTCTTCTTCAATCATGGGCTTTTTTTACCCTTAGGATCTTCTTAGATAATGAGTTGAGTACAGTCTAGTCATGGAAATCTCTGCCTTTTTGATAATTATCTTAGACGTTCATGGTTTTAACAAGGGTAATATGGATGCATAGAGGCAAAAAGCATGTATGGATATTGTTGACGTTTGTATTAGTGTATGGGACCACATGGTTAGTGTGTGGTGGAAAGAACAGATAACTGACAGATTCTTCTTATGGGGTCAACTGTGGTGGAGGATTTTGATCCCTGGATGGTTGTACGGGTGTTTTTGGCCCAATGATTCTTTTCTAGTATGGGTTCTGAAGGTGTGTTATCGAATTTCCAATGGATTGACCCATCTAGTGGTTGGAGCTGAAAAGGGATGCTGACTGTACCATCTCAAGTTCCCATAGTTGTAAGACTCGGCATCGGATCAGGGATCGTTCTGAGCCGATACCAAGTTGGATCGGTGATCCAACTTTGGATCAGCCGATCCAGAGTATGTCCAAGGTAAAATATTAAAAAGTCAGAAAAAAGGAAAATTATAAAATATTTAAGTACAAAAAATTAGTTGAAGTGCCTAAAAGTTTATTAAAAAGCACTTTGTATAAACAACATTGTTGCATTCAAGCAATTGTCAAATCAAAGTATGCAATTAGCTTTAGTTACATTTATATAAATCATAAAAAATAGAATCTCGATGAGATTCCGACAAGGGTTAGACTCTAGGGTTGCATTTGGCAATGCTTTATTAATTGCTTATTGGAGCTTATAACTTATTAAAGCGCTTTTTTAACCCTTAAATGCTTTTGGTAACGATGAACGGGTAAGTTCCTACCCATAAGCAGTAGAGAAAGATAGCCCATAGGAAGTTGCTCTCAACTTCTCCTTACCACTTACATGGGAAGTGGGGAGTGGTTTCTAAACATTAATGAGACTTTGAAAATGACACTTTTGACCCTGAACGCAATACTAAGCCTTTTTGAAAATGACATTTTATCACTAAATTTTAAGATAATTTCTATTAGTTTGTCTTGTTAAAGGTATTTAAGTTATCTGTATTCCAAACACATTGTTTTCAAACCTAGCAACTTATTGAAGCTATGGATAAGTGCTCCTATTGAGTCACTAATCCAAAAGCGCAAGCTGGTCTAAACGCAGCCTAAGAGAGAAACCAAACGAGGAATGGACCTCAAATGAGATCCATTCTTCCTAAAAATGCATAGTTCAAATGTGGTCACGTGACCACTTTAAGAATCACGTGTATTAGATGATCCAACATGGATCATCCGATACAACTCGGTGATCCTGAGACATAATTCAATTTTTTTTTTGGTCTTGGTTATGGATCGCAGCTTGGACTGAGTCGATCCCGAGTTGTATCGGATGATCCAATCGGGGATCGGTTGACATGACACTATGCAACCTCTTGGCTACCTAGCTTATAAGAGGTCGGGATGTGGCAGTGATCTCCTTGAAGGTTATGGATTACTTAATGGATGGAGATGGTTAGGGGGGGTCAAAAGGTCGTGTTCGGAACGGGTCCAATAAGTCCCAGAACTGAACCCGATTAAATGGAACGGTTCTGATTCTTGTCAGTTTTGGTTCCAGGGTTGTCATCATCAGTCCCAAAATCGAACTGATCAATGGGTATCCGATACTACATAAATGTATTTACAAAAGTGTTTACTTTCATTATAGTAACATTGTCTAATTATCATGACAATAATCTCATTCCAAAAATCTCGATTTGTTAGAATTTAGATAGAATAATTGCCAACACATTACACATCATCCATGGCATAAATGAAAGTCTAATAAACGCTGGTATTAACTAAATCAAATTTTTATTTAGTTTAGATTAGGTAAATTAAAAAATGTTGTAATTGTTGATTGTTGAAAATCTAAGTAACTAATTACTTATGTTAATTTTTATTATCAAATTACCTTATCTATAAGAATATAAAGAATAGTTAATAAACCTAAGAGGCCCGAAACCCGAATAGACCTGATTCTTAAGAAGTCCATCTTTTATAGAATTGGAATCAAACCCATTATGCACAGGTCTATAAACGCGAAACCAAACCCTGTTAAACGGGTCTGTTCTGACGGGTTTATCGGGTGGATCAGTGATGGGCTTGAGGTCGTTGGACCATTGTCATTCCAATTTTGTTGATCTCTTAGTCTGTGTTGTACCTGTGGTTTTCTTTGCTTTTCTGAGGTGGAGCTGCTAGAAGTAGACATGGGGATTGACAGTCTGGATGCCAAGGCATCCTCAATTTGGCAACCAGCCTTAACTAGTGAGTGAAGTTATTGGTGATGGGTCGGGGTGAGATGAATAACACACTCAGGATTTAGACTCTTTAGGACAATGACAACTTGCTCCTTTTCGGTGGGCCTTTGCTACAGTTGGGCAGCTTGAGGTATCAACCAATAAAGAATTCCGTGAAAGACTCATTGGAGTTTTGTTTAACTAGTTCCAATTTCCTCTTAGAGAGCTGGACATATATGAGAAATGTGTGACAAAGGCATTAGCTGATTAGGTCTTGATGGTGTTGAGGTCAGTATTCATCAGCCATGTGATAGCAGGCCAAGTAGGATTTCGTCAAAATGAGTTGGATTAACAACTACCGGAGGTATCCATGGTATGGTATGGAGATATGGACCTTGGGACACTTGCTTCCGACATATTTCTCAATCTTTGGACATTTTTCAATCGGGATCTCACTCTACGGTAAAGGGCCAAGTTATCTAAGTCCAACACATCACAAGTTTTTGCACCTATTTTTTGGATAACACTCTCCAAATGGGATATTTTTCCAATACTGTATCATTGTTTGGAGCCACTTAGGTTAGGGTCTGGACAGTATGGGCCACAGGACAAGACACTACATGGACCAAACGAGTGGTTACCTTATGTTGGACTGGACTCAGAATTGGTCCTGGGCCCATAACAGGGGTTGGACTTTCCATTGGGTTAATAGTCTGGGGCATACCCTGACCCGTGTTCAGACATTGGGCCATATTTAGAGGGTTTGCCCCAGGAGGTCGCTAGACTTGGATAAAAATAGATTGTTGTTAATATGGTTGATATGCTCTTATGGGGCCAGACAGGCCAGTACCTTTAGTTTAGCCAGAGCCTTCATACGTTTAGTATCAGACCCATCTAGGTCCTCAGGTTGGTCAGATTTGGGAGGGAGGTACATAGGGGTAGCAAAATGAACCTGATCCCCTAGTGGATTTTAGTCTTGGCTTGAGTGACTCTGATGAGACAGTGTCAAGGCTAACTCGATAGATGAGAACAACTGATTTTGACCGAAGGTGTGGGCTAGTTAAACTTGCTTTGCATCGAGTTGGAGACAAGTTGGGCCGAGTTAGACCCTATGATTAAATAAAGGTTTAACGGTGTTATTAAAGGCACTAGCCTAGGCGGTGGTCACCTAGGCAGTTTTCTAAGGGTTCAGGCAAGGGTCTCTTAGGCTGTGTGCTTAGCCACTTAAGCGACATCTTAGGTGACCTGGCGACCGGAAAGGTGCAAGTCTTATATTCCTAGAATTGGGTTAGCCTAGAAGACCATGCCTATGTTTAACAACTACATATAGTTTCCTTATAGAGCAGGCTTAAGGGCCACCTCAGCAATCATTTAGGTGACCTGATATACCTTGTGGTCCATTAGACCAATCTCAGGTACTAGGCTGAGGCTGCAACCGGTCGTCAAGGTGGTGCGGTCATAATGCCAAGTTGCGAGTATTGGGTCACAGGATTGTGGGGTGTTCACGTTGGTTTCCTGCTTCATCTTTCGGCTTATTGGACTGGTGGTATTTATGAAAGAGATACGAGATGCAGATGCAATGGATGTGTGTGCATGTAAAGTTGTTTCTAAATCTATAATCAAGCAAATATGGAAGCTACTAAATTAAAGCATGAAAGTATTTTATTCTAAGAAAACACATAAATCTAATGAAAGTAACTAAAAAAACAAAATTAGGGAGATCAAATAAATTAATCGAAGATGAGTTGACTAATTTTACTTGATGAATGATCTGAGAAATTTAAAGGTATATTAGCACTTCACATGATGTATATAGTTTCACATGGAATAGCATGCTGTATGAATACTCAACGTTTATTGTTATATTTTCTTCTAGCTGTAGATTTTATTTCTGACTTTTCATTTAATTACTATAATACTAAAATTTGGGAGTGATTTGTTATTAAATTTTTATGAATAAATTTTTATTATTACATGAAATTGTACACTGTTTATGAGGTAATACAAAAATAGATTGCTTTCATTGTATATGTTGACAACTATTATGTGCAAAGCACATGCATATTGGCTAGTACCCAAAAACAAAAACATTGGCTACTCTCTCTTTCTCTCTCTCTCTCACTCACACACACACGCACACATGTTTTGTTTCACATGTTCAGATCTACATCTGTTTCTATGCTTTGCTTCACATACAAGCAACATCTGAGTCATAATCGTGTTGATAAAATGAAAAACATGAATTCAAATGACTGACAGAATTGTCGTTTCTTGGACGACCATGAAACAAGACATACCATGGCGTCTGATTAATTCGTATTAGGAAGCCTCCTTGGTGGCTGTAGAATCATGGAGACTACAAAGAGAGCAGCCAAAAAATTTTTAATACTTGAACCCAATAATGGCAGACTATGTGTTATTTGTTAATATATATATATCTTGTTAAGGAAGTAGGATCATGCTAAAAAATTAGGGCTCTCACGGCAGAAAGATAAATCAAGTTAGCCATCAGAAGCATTCTGATAGAGGCTAATGGCAATTTGTAGTCATACTGTTTGGGACATCTGGTTATATCCCCAACAAATCTGAAGCGACATCGATAAGGACGAAAAAGAGAATGCCTTAGTCACCACAAAGAAGCTAGCAATTGCTTTTGGGTTCTTAAGTACAGGAATTGGGATCCCAATTCGAGTTGTGAAGATCCTTTGTATGTGTAGTCATTGTCACTTTGCAACCAAGTACATCTCTAAATTTTACAATAGGGATCTAGTCTTGAGGGATAGAAACCATTAATATCATTTAGAGTATGGTTCATGTTTATGAAAGGATTTCTGTTGATGTGATATCCAGTCTTGTTTTATAAAGAGATATTTCATTGACTATCTTATAATTCTTTTACTCAACCAGTTCAATATCAGTGATAGACATAACTTTATTGTATTATTGATGATCTTGCATTGAAACAGATGATGAAAAGAAAGCTTGGTTGCGTTTGAAGCTCTCATGCAAGAAGGCAATCGGTCAATTGTCTGATCTTCCATCAGATCAAGAACTTCTCCCCAATTTCGTTCTCAACTTGCGAAGCTTTTAAGAAAGAGTTGGTCTACAGTGCTGACATTTTCTTATCTGCTTTTTATCAAAGCCATCAATTTTTCCTTTTTATATAAAATCTCAATCATTAACAATTAGTTGGTACTATGGCGAGGTCGGCATAGTAGAATTCACCTTAAGAAAATGTTAAATGAAATACAATAAAGAGATCTTAGGCTGCGTTTGGCTCGGCTTGTGCCTTTGGATAAACACTAATTGGATTGGATAAGTGGTTCAATGGGTACACTTGTCCACAACAACAATAAATTGCTTACTTGAAGAAAATAGCGTTTGGTAAATACATTTATTAAAGTGTTTATGAACATTTATGGGTAAAAGATGTATTGTGAAAATATTACTAAAGTTTAGAAATAACATTTACTTTAAGTGCTTATGAAAGTTTAGGGGTAAAATAGATATTATAAAAATATTACTAAAGTTTAAAAATAACTTTCCTTGTAAGTGTTAAGAACAGCTTCGCCCTATGGGTAGCCTTCCTCTCTATTGTTTATGAGTAAGCACTTGGCCATTAGGTGTTGTCAAGCACATTTTTAATTTTAAAAAGTACTCTAATAAGCTATAAGCTGAAATGAAGAGAATACTTTTAGTCCTTTTGAATGTATAGGGAAAGTTTACCCAACAGTTTTAATTTGCTAAACAACTTTTTGAGAGCAAATCCAAATGGAGCCCAAGTCATCCCAACATTTTATTACAATTGTAAACATTACTTTCCCTTTTATTCATCCAACAGAATGCCTCATTTGGTGCATGATATTAAGAGAATACTTTTAATCCTCTTGACGCATCCATTTGAACATAGCCAAAGAAAGAGAAAAAAACTGAAGGGAGGAAAATATATCAATGAAACCTTGGCATCATGGGGTATTAATCTTTGCAAAATCAAGAGACTTCTTGCCTTCATGAGCCTTCCCAAAGAAATTGTTCATGTAATCTCCAAACAAAAGCTCCCTATAGTGAGCCACTCCATCTCTCTCAACCACTTGAGCCAGTGGTCCAACAGTGTCCGTCGGCCGTGGGCTTGCAAATATTGGAACCGAAACTCTTGATTCCGTCTTTTTAGTGCGAACTCGATGCTCGGCGCTCTTGTATATACCATTGCTTAATATCTTATAATACAAAACAAAGGAAAGAAGCTTACTCACAAAAAAAAAAAAAAAAAAATAGGGAGATTTACACCTAACACCCTGAGGATTACAACCATTGCAAGTAGACCTTTTGAGATTTTTGAAACTACAATGATACTCTTTGTCGAAAACCTAAAGGGGTTGGTCAACTAACGGTACTAAGTTATTGACTGATATACCTCTTATAAAGAATTGAATGACTTTAGATAAAGTGGATAAACCTCGGGTCTAAAATATCCTTCTTAATCTCTCGACTAAAGAAGTCATCATACTACAACATTACTCTTGAATCATTCATTAAAGAAAACAAAAATGATTAATGAAGAACAGTTTATAAGGGTTATGTCAATGACTCAGTGTGCTGGTTGAATGACCCTCATACCCTTAGGTTTCTGACAAAAAGGTGTCATTATAATTTCAAAAACCTCAAGATATAATTGTAATTATCAGAAACCTCAGGGGTCAAAGTGTAATCCCATAAAGCTAACAAAGCAAAAGTATAAGTTAGGGCAGTACACATGGGCTATGCTGGGTCGGGCTTAGCCTGAGCTTGGTTTTGAATAAAAGTCTAATCCGAGCCTCAGCCCATTTGTCGATCTGGCCACATTTTAGGTCAAACTTGAGGCCATGGTTTCTTTTAATTCAATGAGGGCTGAGCTCAGGCACCTATTGGGCGAGTCCAATTCCTCTATTGGGCTCACCCAACCCATATACACCTGAAATCAGGGTAAGTCTCGGGGATCTTGGTTCGGACTGGTCTCGGCAGATCCCAATTCGGATTGGTTCCGGCTGATCCTGATCTGGATCAGCGATACTGGCTGGTACCGACTGATCCAGATCCAATCCAAAAGTTGGATCGTCCTTAAAAAGAAAAGAAGGATCGGCTGGACTGGTCACCGGAATGGAGATGTCGGTTGCCAAACCGGCTGTACCGGTTGGTCTCGAACTGGTCCATGCCAATACCAACACGATCGTTCGTTTTATATATTAAAAAGAAAAGAAAACTTTGGATCGGTTGGATCGGACCGATCCAGTCACTGGACCGGTTCGGATTAGTATCTATTGGACCGGTCTGATCCAAGGCCACTTGACACAATAGTTGTATTGTGACTTGGGATCGGACCGGTTCTGGCCAATCTGGACCGGATCGGTCCGATCCTTGAAACCATGCCTGAAATATGAAGATAGTATACGCATCATGTACTCACCTGTAAGGTGTCGCCGACGTTGATGACAAGAGCGCCGGATATGGGCTGAATCTCTATCCATTCTCCCTTCATTCCGGCATCCATTTCGCCTTCCACTTTCACGTATAAACCACCGATTCCGTCTTGTAGTAACACAGTTAGGGTGCCCATATCGGAGTGGCGCCCAACACCAACTGTTAGCTCTGGATTAGGGCATGTTGGATAGAAGTTCATGTTAACCATCCTCGCACCGATATATGTATCGGCCATGGAGTCGTCAAGTTTCACACCAAGTTTCTCAAGTAGCAGATCCAGTATCCTTCGAATCATCTTGGTTGATGTCTTCAGAAATTGAAGTGCTACTTCCCTTAGAACACAAGTTTCTGAGTTAGAAGATGATACTGATAATAATGTCATTGGTCTGATTCGTATTGAACCATCATTTTTCTTAATGAACTGTGATGGTTTTATTAGAACCACCGGTTCGACTTTTAAGCCTATCAATTTGTTGATTCAAGTTTAAATCAACCAAATTTTTGGTTCAATTGAACCGAAAAATTCACTCCAAAACTAAAAGGCATTTAAATTTAATTTAGATAGTTTAAAAAATTTTACATCTAGGAGTAGTTTCCTTGTTTACAGATACTAAAAGATTTTTAATCTGGCCATCATTACTCTAAATCTAAAATTCTAAGTTACCTTTTCGTTTATTTGTTCAATAAGATTTAATTTGAAGGATACAAATTTTGAAAGGTTTTAACAAAAAAAAAAAAAAAAAATTTTGTTTAGCTCAAATTTTATATTAAATCTATTTTTTTCTTCTAAGTTTTCTAACTAAAAAAAAAAAAAAAACAAGATGTATAAGAAAACTTTATTAGTATCCCAAAACTCCTAATACAATTGCCCATTAGAAGCACCTTACTTGCACTCATCAGGCCAGTGGTTGAGAGCATCAGTTTCGCCGGTGTAGACCATGCTCAGGTAGTCTTTCCACTCCAATGCCTTCTCCTTCTCCGGCACAAAGCTTGTCCCATACTTCACTAATGGACTAGGACTTACCCCTTTGAGATAAACTGCCTTCTTTTCCGGTGGCTGGCTAAAGAACCGGTGCGCCGTATCCTTTAGTTGTTCAAGCAATTCGACTGGCACGCCATGGTTCACCACTTGGAAGAATCCAAGAGTTTCCGCGGCCTTCACAAGAGTCTCCACCACCTTATCATGATTAGGACCATCGAGCTCAGATAGATCAATAGGTGGGGTTACATGTACCGTCGCATCTAGCTTGTCGATTCGCTCATGTTGAGGTTGGATGTACCGATCAGGGACCTTCGACAGCCCGGAGTCCACTATACCTTTTACACCATAACCTTCTCGGACGACTAACTCGAACAATGAGTTGCCGTCGGCGAAGCTCGGAGCCATTGTAGGTGAAGAGCTGTGGGAGGTGATACTGCGAGTATAAACTTATGTTTGTGTTATATGGATGTAAGTGGTGAAGGCCTCAATTTATAGGACTTATAGGGTGGTGTTTCCTTTTTTTGTTAATATATTAAGGGCAAGCATTTTAAAAAGTATGATACAGAGGAGAAAAGTCAAAACAATTACTAAGGATGATCCAGTACATCTTAAGCACAAACAAGTTGTTTCCATGAAAACTTGATGGTCTGATCATCAGGGGATCAATGATGGTCCCCACTACCCCGGGAAAGTGAGTGTAGTTTGTTTAGGGAAACTTACTCTCTAAGCCCTGAGTTATGTTGACAATTTCAGTTAGACCTTTTGAAATTTTTTAAATTACAATGACACCCTTCTTTGAAAATTTCAAGGGTCGGTCATCTAACAACATTGAGTCATTATTGATATACCCTTTATAACGACTTGAATGACTTTTAGATAAATTGGATAATCGTTAGGGCTAACTTGGCTTATAATTATATAAGGGCATATTTCATTTTTGTAACTTATTAAAACACTTTTTAAAATTAAAAATGTGTTTGGTAACACCTAATGGGTAAGTGATTACCCATAAATAGTAGAGGAAGGGCTATTCATAAGGAAAAACTGTTGAGAACAACTTCTCTTATCACTAATGAGGGAAGCTTAAACTTTAATAATATTTTCATAAATATTTTACCCCTAAACTTTCCTAAGCACTTTAATAAATGTTATTTGTAAACTTTAACAATATTTTCATAATACTTATTTTATCCCTAAACTTTTATAAGCATTTAAATAAATGTATTTATCAAACGCTATTTTCTTCAAGTAAGCAGTTTATTGTTGCTGTGGATAAGGGCTCCCACTGAGCCACTTATCAAATGAGGGTATATCCAAAAGTAAAAACCGGGGCAAACAGAGTCTAGATCTAAAGTATCCCTTTTATTCTCTCGACTAAAGAGCCATCATCTTTAACGTCACACTTGAATCATTCATCAAAGAAAAAAAGAAAAAACACATATGAAGAATAATTTATAAAGGGTACATCAGTTAATGATTCAGTGTCGTTTGTTTAACTGATTGATCCCTTTGAAGTTTCCTCTTTGAAGTTTCCGACAAAGGATATCATTGTAGTTTTAAAATCTTCAAAAAGTTTAACTGTAATTATCAGAAACCTCAAAGGGTCAAAGTATAATTTTCCCTTTTATTTAAGGTTGGAGGAGGCATATGACGAAATGGATAGATCATCACTTATAAATTATATATATTGAAACCTTGGCGTGGGGCTTGGCGTGATTGCGAAACTGCTTTTGGCAAAGTGAGATGGTAGGTGCGAATTAAGGGGTAGGGCAAAGACTTCGTAGAATTACGTTTTAGATTTTTTTTATGGTCAACAAAATTACGTTTTAGACTACTTAGTCGTGGAAGGTACAGTTCTGCTGTCTTTTGAGGTTGTTTAGGGTATAATAGTATTTTCAGATGCGGTGAATAGGAGAGAGATAGGTCCAATTGATCTTAAAAGGCTGGATGCTTTCTCACCACAAAAAAAAAAAAAAAAAAGGCAGGCTGTTTGTTGAGATTTCTATTTCGTTGAAATGCATGTTTTTGGCCTTTGCATTAGGGGCAGTCAGTAATTTTTATATAGTTATTGGAAAGGTAAATCACTTGGACATAGGGCTGCAAACGAGCCTAGTTGGGCAATATTCATATAGTTAGTGGGAAGGTGAATCACATGAAGATAAGGTTGTAAATGAGTTAAGCTTTGTTCAGCTCGACTCAGGTTTATAAACCTTGAACAAGGCTAAGTTCAAGTTTGTGCACGCCTAAGCTCATTAATAAATTTTGAAATATTCTTATTTCAAAAATTAATAATTTTATTTTAATTTTATGAATAATATAAAATTATAAATATATTTTATAACAATGTAAACAAGCTTAGCTCACTCAAGCTTGGCTTAATCTCGTTAAGAAAATGAGCTTTATTTTTCAAGCTCCGGCTATTGGAAGCCTAATTATTGAACTTAAGGGCTTATGTGAGCTAAGCTTGAGCCGAGCTAGCTCATCTCTGTAATAGCATTAGTTGGACACACCGTAGTTTGGTTATAATATCTATATATATATATATATATATATATATATATATATATAAATAAAAATATAAAATATTATTTTAAAAACTTAAAAATA
>JAUPMG010057799.1:0-13638 GCA_031762675.1 Pachysandra terminalis | reverse complement strand
AACAAACCCAAAACGGGCCGCCCTTCACAGACCCCCCCCCCCCCCCCCCTTCTTACAACTCTTTGATAGGCCCCTTCTTAGCCTTCTCAAAACCGGCCGATCAAGATCATCTTCCACGGTTAGACTCGATTCATTTTCACTGTCTCCTATAATTCACAAGCAAAGTAACAATTACTATTGACCCAAAAAAAATCAAAAAGAAAAGGCTCGATTTGTTAGTATTAAATGCTTCCACAAAAGATTTACAAATAAAAGACCTCAGTCCGAATTTGAATTTAAACTTGTAGCACTCTGAGCTAAGTTCAACATTCTACAATAACAAGTACTAAGATAATGGTGGGATGGAACTACGGTTTCTATATATGGCTCTAAAATTCTAATCCATGGAGAAAATCTAGAATCAGAAACAACTATAAGCACTATAAGTGTATACATGGCTTCCTGATATTTGGGTGATTTTAGCCATTCTATTACTTTGGGTAGTAGATACATCAAGCCAAGTAATAATAGAGAGGGTGTAAGCAATATGAATGCATCCAAAGGAACCAAGAGTAGCTCCAATAAAAATAATTACATGCGAACCCAATACAAGTAAATCAAGAAATCACAAGTTTATGTCAGCTAGGAGGAACAAGGCATCGTACGGATGATTATAAGAATGATGAAGAGTTTGTCAATTGCAACATACACAAAACTTCTCGTTGTATATGATTTTTAACAACCTTTAGGAACCTATAGAGATTAAAAGATTAAGTGATTCCGCTTTCTCGTTAAGTGATAGAATCCGATTCTATGATCTCGTAACAGGAGTTTGGGTCGGATTTTAGAATTTGATGTTATAATCCCATCAAAATCAGAATCCCTCTCCAAGGTATAATATTATGGTATATAAAATATTATATTGTTATATATAGATTATAATACTATATAAGATATATTGTATACTATATGTTATAATAAGAAATATTAAATAATTTATACTATTATATAAAGGAATATATGATTAATATTTAATATTATGTTATTTGTAATATAATAAATTATGTTATGTTATATTTACAATAATATCATATATTGTATTTTATTATATTGTTTTATCCATGATATAATACATATAAATTGTCTCAATAATCTGGGTCAACCAAATTATAGAATCCAATCTATCCAAATGGGATTATGGATTCTGAAAATCGACAATTAAGAATCTAGATTTTGAGAATCAAAGATCAAAATCAAAAATACAAAATCCCCATCAAAAGCCCCCTAAGTTGCATAGATACGAGTACGAGTGTTGGAATATGATAAGGACATAAGTTGTCGGATTCGCCTAACATCAAAAATAGGATTCGGGGATTCACATACACACACTATCAGATGATTCACCGAAAAAAAAAAATCAAATAGAAAATTAATCGTAAACAAGGAATTCATTTATTAATGGTTATTGCTGTGCTATTATAAAAAGCCTGACTCAAACTTCCCACACTTACAGTATCCATAGGCAGATAATGAATTACAACATCAATGCAAAAAAAATAAGAAGCATATCGCTATACCTCTGCAGGTTTTTCTAAATTTCCAGTGATACAGCTATTATTTTTTTTTTGATAGATAACCAACATTTTATAAATGAGAAAAAGAGCAAACAGTAAAATTATAAAGAGCAAAAAGCAAATAGTCAGGCACACAAGATGAACACCATGACCCAAAGGAAACCAAAAAAAAAAACAGGAAAAACAAGAAAACAAAAAGAAGAGGACATCAACAATGACCCAAGCAATCAAATGATTCCCGCAATCATCTTTGCTAAAGGCATGCCCACGAATAAAAGCAAATAGTCAGGCACACAAGATGAACACCATGACCCCAAGGAAACCAAAAAGAAAAAACAGGAAAAACAAGAAAACAAAAAGAAGAGGACATCAACGATGACCCAAGCAATCAAATGACTCCCGCAATCATCTTTGCTAAAAGCATGCCCACGAATAAGTCCCCCCTATTGACTCCATCCCTAGCCAAACGATTTGCCGTAACATTACCAACTCTAGGGGTATGTGTAAAGGACGCCTGAATCTGATTACCCAAATGCCTCGCTAACCTAACGATATGGGTGAATCTCCAAGGACAATCCTCAGCACCAACCATCCAGGAGATCACAGAGGCTGAATCCCCCTCAATGACTACCTGCCTGTATCCCAGTCTAACTGCCTCCTTGACACTCATAAGAAGGACTAACACCTTGGCCCTCGAAGAATCTCCGATCCCCATAGGCCCAGAAAACACATGTAAAATATGTCCAGATACAGCTACTATTATCAGATATAAAAAGACCAGATCCATAAGCTGTAGAGCTTTGGTTTAGTTCTATATTGGAAATCATTGAAACACGTGTAGTTCTATATTGGAAATCATTGAGACACGTATTTTTTGAATTTCAAAATTATAGTTGCATATTGCTAAGCATTTTATATCAATCAGTAAGACCTGAGGACAACATCTGGCCAGCAAGACCACAATATATACCTACTACCATATATTCTTCAACCTAATTAGTCATCAACACTTGGGACTTACTCTTGGTCTGAGGTTACTTCAAATATGTGCAGCTATAGTATGTTGATGAAATTTATGGCAGAACTATATTTTCTGATAGAGAGAGGTTATATGTAGATAGGCAAAAGGTATTCTGGTCTGCCTCACCAGCTTTAATTGACTGGTGAGACAAGAGGATCTCTGCCACATTGAAGAATAATATGGCCAATCAAGACCGTCCATTTGATAGGGGACCCTCTCGATTATCCAGGTGGGACAATTTTCTAACCTATATAAGATCTAATAATACGTGTGTATTAGGTTTTGTCACATGTATTCATGGTCGTTCACTTTTTAAGGTTTCTTAAGTTTTATGCAAAAAGGGAAATTAGATTTAGGTAAGCACTTTAGGCAACGTGGAAAATTAAATTGAGGCTGAAACTTAAAATGTGACCTAGGGTTGATTTATAGTACATGTGTGCAGAAGTGGGGTTCTCCAAATAAGCTTCTACCTGTGATTTGGTTGCCTCCCGATATATGTATGTATATATATATATGAGTGTGTGTGTGTGCGCGCATGTATACATGTATGTATATTAAGAAAGGCTGAGAAATTACCCTCATACACTCTTTTGGTACTGGCTTTCCGCCCTTGGTAGTTGACAAGTTTCTCACTAGTATCACATCCAGCTCGCTTTGTGCCCAATGTGGTCACTCCACGTTCAGCTTGTTGTTCAGGAGTATCACAACTCCCATAGTAAGGCTCATCCATGCAGAACCTAAAAAACAAAGCAATCCAATTAGCTAGCAAAGATACGAATATCGTACTTACAAAAAAAGGGACCATAACTGATAACGAATATTATTGCAGATGGTTTTCTTTCTCTTAATACGCAACCGCTTTTAATATCTTGATGGACCTCAATATGTTATTAGAATATACAAATTCCTTTCTCAATATGCCATACTAGTGCATAAAACATATTTTTCAAAACCAAAAGCATTATACTGTACTACAGACAAAAGTCTAAAGCATATTTCAATTTCAAAAGCATTATAGCTCAAAAAGTGTTAGGTCTTGCAGAAATTGATTCCATATTTCAAAAGTTATTATATCTGCTGCCAATTAGTTTACAAATAAAATGCTAAGAAAAACACATTCAGCGAATATAAGATGAGAAAATATTTAAGAGTACCTCACAAACTTCTAATGAAAAAGGGGGGCGTATAATAATGCTAGCAAATACGGTTTCAAGTTAATATCATGAAAATGCAATACGAGCAAACAAAAACAAATAACAGGAAACAAATATTTCCCTATATAAAAGAATTTCAAGCAAGAATAAAAAATAAATTTCATATGGGTTCTTAAGTAACTTGACTTCAGGTACATGCTGCATCAGAACCCACGATTGAAATGGGCCCACTTAAGGGAACTAGAATGTCAAATATCAGAAAGACCGGGTTTTATAACCATCTGAATTGCAGAACCTTTTTCTGAAAACTTCATATACTATGCAGAGGATCTAATCTCCACCAACCAAAAAGATGTGAAGAAATCAAATCGCCAAAGACATTAGATGAAGCTCCTTTTTATTGAGCTTGATCTTCTTGTTGCGACCCATCAGTTTGACCCCCAACCCTTTACAACATGTGACAAAATCTGGAATCTAGGACACTTAAATGGGCACTTAAACTCCATACAATAGATTTTTCCCTTTGGTGCCGTAAAAAATTGCCAACAAAAACAAGGAAACATACCATTGTTGAGGTAACTTCGTGCTGTGAAAGCCAGGACTCAGTATCCTCCATTTTCTGCATTTGTCACACTGTATCCACTCGTGATCAGGTTTGTAGGCTGCATTACCCTTTTTCTAAATCACAAACAGAAATAGTAAAATAAAGTTAGTATTTACGATGAAGAAAATTGTAAACAAACAGAAATATTAACATGAAGTTAAGAGAGAAAATCTCATTATAACCTCCACTGGAAGAAAAAAAGAAAAGAAAAAAGAAATGATTTATAGCTGAATACATTAGAATACATATCCTATACATCTTGTTATAACCGCACTGGGAAAAATAATAAATAGAATATACCTAGACCCCTATGGATTCTGTAGATGGACTATTGAAGTTCATGGAAGGAAATGAATTAAATTAGCTGCTATGTGAAGAAAAGTGATATACCACAGAACCATTGCCCTTATAACAATAAAGAACCACAGTTAACATGCATCAGCAAGAAAGTTACAATACAGAGCAGTGTAAACGATGCAAGGTTGTTAAACCACGGATCGAATCAAAAATCATAAGGGGCCATTTAGAATTGAATCGTAAACGATAAAGACTCGTAGCAATTTTAGTCATAGGATTGGGTTTTAAGTTTTGGGATTTCACTTGGGAAAAGTTTTTTCCTCTGTTAAAATACACAAACTATGCTTCTTTATGTATATTTAATCATTTTAGAATATTAGATTCTACAAGAAGAAGGATAAAACAAAATAAAGGGATGTTTTTCCAGTCAAAAAAAGAAACTGGAACTTTTTGTGTTGCAGACTCGAATTGTATGAATCCTACCAATAAACCATGAATCATAAGATTCAACGTATTAATCGTACAATTTAAATATAAATCGATTTTTCATATGAAATGAATCGAACTAGGGTTGAATAGAATCGTACGAATTGAACAACAGAGAAACCATGCTGATAACTTAGTTTGTTTAAGGTTTTATCGTTCATACAATAAACAATAAAACCTACGTTTATATTTACAAACAAATAATCTAAAGCTGCTGAAATTTTGAAGTCTATTAATATGTAGGCTGTCAGTTTCCCTGGTCCACCTTCTTGGCATTGGACAACAGTAAAGCATGACAAAGACAAACATCTATTACATGAAATGCAAGCTTTACACATTGGCATTCCAGCAGCAAAATAAAATAATACAAAATAATTTATGCAGCAATTAGTATCTGTTAAGCATACCAAGTTAAGTACATCAAAATTGTTATCCCAATATTCATCAGCTCTGTTTCCCAACCACCCCTCCAGTTTAGCATATGCTTCACAGTCCTGAAACCTTTGCTTGCTGTTGTGTATCCAAACACGGCTAGTCCCATCATTTTACACAAGAAAAAAGCAAGCAAAACATTACAATAATGCTTTGACTGCATTTTCACGGATAAAAACCCACGTAAAACTGTTGCAACTTTGATTTAACCTCCTGCTACTTGTCATCAGGCTTGCTACACTGTATTTATTATGTGTTTCTAGCATTTGAGAGGTTGCATGGCTCACTAGAATAAATTACATTCCCAATCTGCATGTCTACACATGCATATATTTTTATCATCTACATATCAATATCATCATCCTTCTCTTTTTCCGTTACTTTTTCCTATTTGGGATTTGATAAGGATTAACATCATAGAGTGATATAAGCAATTCAATACTTCTATTACTTGATGAAACCAATGATTCATACATTCATTCTAGATATTTATACTCAAAAAAAGTTCAGGGAAGCTATGATTATCCTGAGGTTTCGGTTATAGGGCTACCAGATCTGCCGGGTTGGACTCATCCAATCCCTTAGTATGCTCGTAAGTTTGCCTGCATGCTGTCCTAAATGCATTGGACTGATATTCATAAAGCTTAGAACGATGGAACAAAATTGCTTAAATTACAGATTACAGACCATTAAATCTGTAACATCTATAACTCCAATAACGCCCCGACCTATGTCTGCACTATGAATCATGCCGCCAACTCTCTTGTAAGCTTATAATAGAGAACAAAAGAAAAGTCAAGCGGAAAGGAATATATATCGAACAAATACATACACACATATTATATAAAGAGAAAGAGAGAGATCAACAGAGAGCAAGATAAGTGACTAAAAGGAACACGCATATGCTAACTTAATGATAAAATTAATTTAGTAAAATAACCAATACAAAGATCCCAAGGGAATTCCGTGACATAATAATATCAATTACTTTCAGAAACCACATTCCAGGAATACCCTGGCTAATAGGGCACCTGCAAATAACCTGGTTGACAATGTTAATCTCTAAAGGAATGTTGCAAGTATAAAAGCATTTATACATAGTAAGGATATGAATTTTTGTTGGAAATAAACATTCCAACTCTCAGTAATGAGATTTAATTTAGTAAAGCATCCAAATAGCTTCATATAGTAAGTATGGTTTCCTTACAAAAACATTCATACTCACAGTAATGAGATGAAGTTTAAAAAAATCCAAATAGCATCCATAATAAGTGTTAGAATAGGCGAGTGGGCCTTACGGCCCATAAGCCCTCTTTTGTCTTTATGTTATTTAGTCTCTTATGTAACAGTAAACCCTAATACAAGTTAATATATAAGTGCTCTCTCTCATTGAGATGAGTATGTTTTGGTCCCACAACATGGTATCGAGAGCGATCCAAATAAAAAATAAAAACCCTAATCTTTTTTTTTCCTTTCTTTTCTTCTTCTTCACGCCACAGCCGCCGCAGCCCCTTCTTCTCGCCGGCGGCAACTTCTTCTTCTTTCGGCCCTCCTCTTTCTTTCTTCTTCCTTCTCCTTCTTCTTTCTTCTTCTTTCTTCGTCTGTTTTTTTTTTCCTGCTGATCGCACCTTTCTGCGAATCGTGAGGTAGCGATCTTGCTACCTCTCGATTCCTTGGTCTATGTGAGGTAGCGAAATCGCTACCTCCTTCTTCACTTTTGGAGATTCTATGGTGATGTGAGATCCTGTTTTGGATTGTTTGTGATCGATTTGGTGGTTCATGGGTGCTCTTGGTTGCTTTCCTTCATAGCATTCCAAGTTTGAAGGTTCGATGAGATTTATTATTGCGAAGAATTTTTCTGCCTACCGGACGGGTGGCTGTTAATCGCGCTTGGCGTGTGGAGGGGTGCGGATTCCCCCCATATTTTTTTTATTGGTGAGATTTCTCTGTTGCTGATTTTTTTTTATAATGTGATCATCATGAGCACATCCAACAGAATCCGGCGGAGCCCAAATCGGCTATTTTTGAAATTGTCTCGTCATCTATGCGTCTTACCGATCAACGCTTAGATGAGAACAATTTTCAGCACTGGCGCAAGATAGTTTTATTTGCCATTAGTGACATGGATAAGGAGGAGCACCTTACGGAAAGGTCTCCAGATCCGCGGACCGATCAAGCGGGCACCAAACTCTGGTTACGGGATGATGCTAGATTGTATAATCAGCTGATCAACTCAATGGATCCCAAAGTGTCAGTTTTGGTGGCTCACTATGATACAATGAAGGAGTTGTGGAATACCTTATGGTATTATATTCCGGCAGAGACGATCTGAATCATCTTTATGACGTTTCCCTTTCATTCTTTCAATTGGAGCAAGGCGATATTCCGGTCAGTGAGTACTTTGCTACTTTCAAGAAGGTGTATGAGGAACTAAATGTGCTGATGCCGTTGACCTCAGACGTCAACCAAATGAGACAGCAGCGAGAACAGCTGGCTGTCATGGCCTTGCTGAGTGGGTTGAGATTCGAGTTTGACCCCTCTAGATCCCCAGATTCTTGCCAGTCGTGAATCTTCACTGACTGAGGTTGATTCTCGGGTGCTTCGCTCCGTTCGTTCCCCCCCCAGTTCTATAGAGATGAGTGAGCGTGCAACCTTGGCAGGTCACGTCCCGTATGGAGGACGTAATGGTAGAGGGGGAGGACGCGGTGGTGGGGACCCGATGGGAGGATTGTTTGTTTTCACTGTGGTGGAGTTGGTCACACGCGTGACAAATGCTGAAAACTACATGGCAAGCCTCCTACATCTCGGTCTGCTCATATCATCTCTGGATCTGTCCAGGACACATATACAGAGGTATCGGCGCCTCCCAATGACAGCAGTATCCATCTCACTACTGAGGAGTATTCTCGGCTACTGGCCAATCAGTCTTCCACGTCAGCTTCTGTGGCTCAAACCGGTTCATCCTCTTCAGCGTATATATCTGCATCTCCCAATACTTGGTCGATTGACTCTGGCGCCTCGGATCATATGACAGGGTCCACAGGTACTTTATGCACATATTCTCCCATGAAGTCTCATCTCGATGTTAGAGTGGCGGATGGGTCTCTTGTGGTTGTCAAAAGGATTGGTATTGATGTTCCTACTCCCACTATCTGACTATCATCTGTATTGTATTTGCCTAATTTGCCGTTTAATCTATTATATGTAAGTGCTCTTACGAAAGAGCTTGACTGTCTGGCTATTTTTTACACTGATCACTGTGTGTTTCAGGATCGTTCGCCGAGGCGGACGATTGGTATGGGGCATCGCAAGTCAGGAGGTCTCTACGTACTGGACAAGGGACCAAATTCTGTTGCATGTTCCAGCCTGTCTCCCACCCCGTTGGAGCTTCACTGTCAACTTGGCCATCCTGCACTTCCAAGTTTGAAGCGTCTGTGTCCGTCTCTGGTATCGTTACCAGAATTATTTTGTGAGTCATGTCAATTTGCGAAACATCATCGCAAGTCCTATGTATCGAGTCCAAATAAACGAGCATGTGCTCCATTTGAGTTAGTCCATTCTGATATTTGGGGTCCATGTCCAGTCTTGTCCAAAACTGGCTATTGTTACTTTATAACATTTGTTGGCGATTATTTAAGAGTCACTTGGGTTTATTTAATGAAAAACCGTTCTGAATTATTATCTATCTTCTGTGCCTTTTATGCTGAAACAAAGACTCAGTTTTCTGTCCCCATTCGTGTATTACGTAGTGATAATGCTCGTGAGTACTTATCTGGTCCCCTTGTGTCTTTCATGACCGCTCACGGCGTTATTCACCAGTCATCTTGTCTAGATACCCCCCAACAGAATGGTGTGGCTGAACGTAAGAATCGCCACCTTATGGAGGTCGCACGCGCCCTTATGTTCCATATGAAGGTACCCAAAGTGTTCTAGGGTGATGTTGTTCTTACAGCAACATACTTGATAAATCGGATGCCCTCCTTTGTTCTTCAGGGAGAGATCCCTCATAGTGTTCTACATCCTAGTCAGCCCTTACATACTCTTCCCTTGAGGGTGTTTGGTTGCACATGTTACTGTCGGGACATTAGACCCCAAGTAACCAAACTAGATCCTAAATCCTTAAAGTGTATCTTCCATGGTTATTCTCGTACACAAAAAGGTTATAGGTGCTATTCTCCTAAATTGGGACGGTATCTTGTGTAATCTGATGTCGCGTTTCGAGAGTCTCTTCCTTTTCCCTCCTCTTCTCCATCGTCCAATGAGCTGGTGCTATCTTGTCTTGATGAGTTCCTCCTGTATGATCTCATCCGAGCTCCTCCCAGTATGCCTGTCACATCTACTAGCCCTCCGGTTCATACCTATGCTCGTGATTCATGCAAGGTCTTTGGTTCCTCTCTCGTAGCTGCTACTGAGCCGCCCTCAACCACATCGAACTCCTTGTTGCCTGATCCACCGACTGATCTTCATGTCCCTATTGCTCTTCAGAAGGGTCTTCGTGATTGTACCAGGTATCCTATTTCCACCACAGTTTCATATGATGGCTTGTCTCCGACTCTACAGGCATTCTCTACATTGGATGCTGTCGTTGTACCTCGGTCTTTGTCTGAGGCCCTATCTTCTCCCAGGTGGTGAGCTGCCATGTTAGATGAGATGACAGCTCTCGAGACAAACCAGACATGGGATTTAGTGGTCTTGCCTCCGGGCAAGAAATCTATTGGATGTAAGTGGATATATGTGGTCAAGATGAACCCCGATGAATCGGTTGCTCGTCTCAAAGCTCGATTAGTTGCAAAGGGGTATGCTCAGACTCATGGGGCTGATTACACAGACACTTTTTCCCCAGTGGTAAAATTGGCCTCGGTCCGACTTATTATTTCTCTTGCCGCATCCTATAGTTGGACCTTACGGCCCATAAGCCCTCTTTTGTCTTTATGTTATTTAGTCTCTTATGTAACAATAAACCCTAATACAAGTTAATATATAAGTGCTCTCTCTCATTGAGATGAGTATGTTTTGGTGCTACAACAATATGTATATCGGGTTTCCTTACAAGGCATCTGCAGCAACCCTCTGGTCAGCCAGGGAAATAGGTAAAGGAGCAGCAGTCAAACAACTGTACCTTTTTTCCTTTTTTTCGAAACTTGAATTGGATTCCCGAAGATCTATTTTCATCGTCTAAACTGAATGCTTTCAACTTTGTTCAGAATGCTCTATCCCATAGCACCATCTCCATCATACTCAGTGAAGACCTTTCACAGCTAGCTAGAAGTTACTCAAACAGAAAAGGATGATACAGAGACGGCCCATGACTCTTCGCCTAAGCCTCAAGCCAAAAAAGACAATCGGCTCATGAATATTGGATCATCTCCTAGGGCCCAACCAGTTTCTAATTACTATCTTACCGGTATCTTATTGTGTTGATGAATCATAAGTTATTTGTTTCCAAGTTAGTAGCTCAATTTTAGTAAGAATAACAATGATGCTTTTTTAGGTTTACCTAGGCTTAGTAGATCTATTTCTATTTAAAAAGATGTAATGCTTCAACTAGAATCAACTTTTGATTAATAAAGAATGGCTTGCTTCTTTGAGTAGACTTATTAATGGTACGTTCCACTCACACCTACGATGTTAATATCCTTCCACCTCCCTGTAGGCAACCAGGCTTTTCAGGTACCTAGGTTATGCTCACCTACACTACGCATCATATAAGACTAGGCAACTACCTAGACTTCAAAACAACCGCTTAGGCATGAATTTAGCTAGACATGAAACGAATCATTTAATAATTTAAACACAACACATGTATTATAATAACTTGACTATTAATTAATTTAGGCTACGTTTGGATTTACATTTGTAGCTCATTTTTTATTTTTAAAACAAAAAGTAGCTATAAAAAAAAATTGTTTAGATTTTGACTTTTTGGTGTTGCTTTTTAAAAAGTAGAAAAGCATTTTTCTCTTTTTTTTTGGTTTTTACAAGGAATTAAAAAAAAAATACTTTCAAAAGTAAAAGAAAACGAACCACCAACAACCAACACCTATCACCACCACTAATTGCTGCCACTCACCTGATACTATACCAACCCAAACAAACTTCAGTTCAGTTTGGGTTTCTAAAGTTTGGCTAGGTTTTGGTTATGAAATTACAAAACCGAATTAAATCGGTTTGTTCTGGGTTGAAGCCTTGATTAAGTCGAACCGAACCAAAACCCGACTTCTAATGAATATAGTTTTAAACCAAACCGAACCGAACCGATTTAAACCGAATAAGTCGAACCTTGGGTTGGTTTGGGTTTAGGGTTTTTTCGTTTCAATCCGGTTGGTTTTTCAGCTCGGTTTGGTTTTGGGTAAACCTTCACCAATCTCAATTTGGTCCGGGTTGATGGCAATCCGAACCAAACCAAACCGAGTTGCACCCCTACCATCTACCACCCTACCACCAACCATGACCTTAAAACCAACCACCACCGATCATTACAATTGCCTTGGGCCACCACCACCCTTTCATCACTTTGTTAAGTCCTTTTCCTTCTATAACTAACCTTCTAATAACTTAATTTATATCATAACATCCTTTAGTAATTAATAATTTTTGAGGTAACAACTTGGTTCATAGCGGATAACTAATAACCTCTAATAACTATTAACTAATAATTTTTGTGACAGTTTCCAGTGTATTATTAGTTATTAAAATATTATTTTAATATACATTTACACATAATTTAATGTTTTAGAGTAATGACGGATAAAGTAAGAGACCTTATATGTAATTGGGAATGGAAGAAAAGCAATTCAACGAAGACACTACTTTGGAAACTTAAGCTCTACCAAGGTTTTACGTCGACCGATCCCAGTCCAAACTGGCCGGTACAAAAATTGGATCGGCCGGACCGGTCGCCGGAACGGCGGTACCGGACCGGTCTAGGTCTATGCTTGTTGGACCATTCCATTTTATAAATTTAAAAAAAAAAAAAAAAAAAACTTTGGATCAGTTGGACCGATTGTAGCGGCCGATCCATAATGGTATCGGTTGGACCGGTCCGATCCAAGGCCTCACGATACAATAGTTGTATCGTGGCTTGGCCGGTCCGATCCTTGAAACCATGTGCTCTACAACTGTACGCCAATCATTGTGGAAAGAACAGAATAGAAGAATATATGGAAAGGAAAAAATCATTGCTTCCTTGCCTAACTAGGTGAAATTTCTCCTATTTTTTTATTTTTTGGTTGAGTAGACTATGTACTAATCAGTACTTTTTGCCTATTTTATGCAGGATTGGGATAGCCTTTGATTTAAGACTAGTTACATTTAATTGTTTGGGCTGGGCTCCTTGCTAGATCCTAACTTTTTTCGTATCTTCATGTATACGCTTTGTGAACTCAAGGGAGGGTTTCTTATACTTGTTAACGACTTAAAGTGTCCCTTTATTACTAATATATATAATATCACATTTTCCTATTCAAAAAAATTAATGTTCTAAATTATATTATTTAATAGATATTACATCAATTTATAATATGCTTACAAAACTAAAATAAAATAAGATAATAGTACAGTACATTATATTTTGTTACATTTGCTAATGTAAACATAATACTTAAATTATTTAAAATATAATTAAGCTAAAGTGTTTTGAATTGAAAAGGGGGGAAAAGGACAAACCCTATGTAGACACCCAATTTTGGCTAATTTACTTGAATCCTCTTCAAATGAGTTGCAATCAACCTTTAAAAAATCCTAGGATACACATACGATCAATAGTTTAGATTCCACCGTGATAAGGGACTATTCGGTCAAATATGTCAATAATGAATTTTCTATTAATTGGCTTCTTAAATAAATAGAAACCCATATTTTGGTGTAGCCCAATCCATAAAGTCCAAACACGTTGCCCATGTCTTATTTACCTCAATCCATAATCCAAGTCCATTAACATAAGCCCAATCATAAAGTCCAAACACTTTACCCATGTCTTGCTTACCTCAATCCACAATCCAATACCATTAACCAAGCCCAATCCATGTAGTCCAAACAAATTGGCCCAAAAACAAAAAAAAAAAAAAAAAACAAAAAGACAAACACAATCCA
>JAUPMG010057788.1:0-13639 GCA_031762675.1 Pachysandra terminalis | reverse complement strand
GATGGTTAGGATTAGATGAGAGAAAAGAAGGGTTGAGATGATGTTGGAGAGAAATGGAGGGTTGAGATGAGGCCAAGGGTTAGGGTTAGGTTGTGTTGAGAATAGAGACTCTCATATTCTCTATGAAGCTTATTTGGGTTTTTGGAGGCTAGGGTTTGGTTTGGAGCTTGGAGGAGAGCATGGAGAAGGACGGAAAGAGAGGATTTTTGTGGTGCTTGAGGATTTCTACATCTTCAATCAAGAGTAAGTGGATATCTTCATGAATGTAGTTAGATTTCTTAGATTTCATGCTTTTTCCTTACATGTTCATGATATGTTTGAGTAAATCAAATGTCTAAGATAATCAGCTAGGACTCATTTTTATGTCTAAACTAGATTAAATGCATGATTATTAACCTTAGTTGGTTTTTAGTTGGAGAATAGGGTTAGTTGCCATAATCTTAGATGTAGTTTAATGCTAGGTTCTAGGGTTGCATTTTAGTAGATTTTGGTAGATTATTGCCGGTTAGGAGTTTCCTTATGGTCATGTAAGCTAAGGTAGGAAAAACCCCATGATTGTAGTCTGTTCGTGACATTCGGCGAGCACTTAGGCGCGCCGAACGGTCGCCGAACATGAACTTTTGGGCCATGGGAGGACATATCGGTGCGTCATGGTTGAATGTCAGATGAGAGGTCGTCGATGTAGCTTCGGGGTGCCGAAATCTGCTTCGGTGCGCCGATTGTGGCGCCGACATGTTCATCAAAATTGGATGTCCTAGAATTGTCGCCTAATCTTAGAGTGATCCGCTGAGGAGGTCGCCTAGATGTACTTCGGTGCACTGAAGGGGACACTGAAGAGGTCGCCGAGAAAACAAGTCCTGGAATTGTTGCCGAATCTCAGGTGAGGTCCGCCGAGGAGGTCGCCGAAAGGGATCTCAGTGCGCCGGAGCCTACGCCGAAGAACTCGCCGAAATAGTAGAATGAACCAAATCAATTTAATAACAGTAGTATACTTGTGTAGTATAGAAATATTAAGTGCCATACCTGTCTATTAACTATTATGTGATTTTGTACTTACAATTGTATGTGACATGATATTATAGATTTTATAATATACTTTGCTAAATTGTGGTGTGTTCCATGTCTATGTATAATAATATGCATGTTTTAATTAGATTCTAATGCACCCTGTACACAAGTAGCATGCATTATTGTTTGTATGTCATATGCACATGTCATGCTGTTAGTATAACTTTTATCTCTTAACTTAGATTAGTACAGTGAAATATAAGAATGTGAAAGGTTGACTTGGAATAGTCAAACACTTGTAACTGTTTGCTCATGGAACTATATCCATGCAGTGATGAAAGGTAAGATGTTGACAAAGGTGATCAACACCTAAAGTTAATGTCATATTTGGCACATTACACGAAAATGTCTAAGTATCTTCATGCAACTATTTTCTATGATTTTATTATGATGAATTGTGATGTATGCTTTATGTGAATTGTTATGTTTACACCTTGTACACTATTACTTAAATGCTTAGTTAGCGTGCACTGCATCACATGCACAGCATTAACTCTTGACCATGGAATTGGTCTATGAGTAACACCCTGTCCTTGAATCCATAGTTGGAGGATTTCTATTTATTACATGAAAATATGGTGACTTGGAAGTCATCATAAGTGAGAAGACTTAGCTTATGTGGTTGAGGGATTGATCATCCCGATAGACCAACAATTGTGTTCTCCGATGGTGCGGGATGCATCTTAGGCATAGATCCCAAGAGATATGAGGAATGATGGTATGTGAGGGCAACTTGTGCGGTAAGGCCCAATATCCGAATCATACTCGTGAACTCTGATCATTGATTAGTAGTGTATGGGTTCTCTGAGGTGGTTCTGTGTGAGACCTTGGGATTCGTCCCTATGATCAAAAATAAGGTGAGGCACTCTGATCCTCTAGGTCGAAACCCCTAGAAACTATGTTGTACACATAGAATAATCTGCTATTCAGTCCATTTATTGGGGGTGGTTACTACGTGTGCACCCTGGGATAGTACGATTGAGATCGTATGCTGGAACTATCATTAACTGTCACTAAGCAGAAAGGATCTTATCTTTGGGTCTTGGCCTACCCAAAGGTGGATCGGTCTACCTTAATAACAACACAGACCCATTGTAGATTAGAATGTTTGCATAGATCACATGTGGTGATATTTGTAAGGTAGGTGCACCGCATGCATTAATTAATTAATTGACCTCATGCATCTGCTTTTGTTTGATTGTGGTATGAACTATACGTATTGTGAATTGCATGTTTTATATGATAGTCTTATATATTCTTGAAGGTATCATACTTACTGGCTAGTGTAGCTCACGCTTTATAGTGACCACAATTCAAGTATATTAGACGAAGATCGAGTTGAAGAACTGGATGAAGAATTGAATGCGAATCTCGCTTATTAATGAAATGTAATAGCTACTAGTCGTTTTAATTCTATAATTTCTAATGTATATTGTTTATTTAGATTTCGTCAAATCATGAATTTCTAATATGTCTATTTACTTTCAATTGTTATTGTATGAATTTAAATGTAATATCTTACAAATTCTCTTTGAAGAAATTCCAATACATATTTATTACTTTCTTGCAACTCTGATAATTTTAATAATTTCCTCTAGAATTTTATTTAGGCAATTACCTAATCTATTATTAGGAATTGATTTGAAAATACTAGACTAATTTATAATTCCGCTGCATGTATCATAAGTAACTATATTGGGTGTTAATTAAGACCTTTAATATCTTAAAATTTTAAATCTTAGTTAATATCCATTATATATTTAGTTCGACTTGGCTAGATATATATCGCTTGCCACTCCCAGTTTTGTTTGGGGTGAAGGTTGCGAACCCAAATTCTGAACCTCCAACGAGGATTTCTGGTTTGGTTCGTGACAAGTAGCCACTCTCTAAAATTAGCAACTGGTATCCTTCGTGCCACATTGATGGGTTGGCTACCCTACAAAGAAGAGGGGCATCCGGCTGTTCATGATGACCTATGTCCCGAACTTGTTTTGGTTGGAAGCTACATTGAGGGGCATTTAACTAATTACATAAGTTTGGTACACTACACAGTTCATATCATTATTGCATTCCCTTAATTGAGCATGTCATGTAGATCATATGAATGCCGTTCTCTCATTACATATCATTTATCATCTTGTAAACCATCATTGTTACACTTACTGTTGCCTTATGATTATTCGACCTTGTTGTTCCATTGATTATTTGTTATCAATATTTTATGAGGATTGATGACAGATATGGTCTTACTGGGCATTCCAAGCTCACGTGACTTATCATGTTGCAGGTTGAGTTATGATGAGGACTGATAGGAGACTCGGTGCTGATTTGCTTCATCTCAACTCTAGCATTAGGGTTGATGTTACTTATGGTACACTCATTATAGTTCGTTTATGGTGTTATAATGCATGGTTGTATAAGTATGTTTGGACTTGTGATCCTCCTGAGTTCACATGGATTTATATATGTTAATTCTTTTGCTTCCGCACTCTGAATATTTAATGAAAGTAATTCATGTTGCTTTTATTTCCTTGTATTTGATATGACAATCCGCGTTCCATGCGTGAAACCCAAAGGTCTCACTTCGAAATCAGTGCTGCCCTCATAGGGATTTGTGCCATTGGTTTCAGGGTGTGACAGGTCACTACAGAAAACGAGGAGAAAAAAGTTAAAAAAAAATATAAAATTACATAAATCATAAATTCTAAGCAATAAAACTTTAAAATCCTAAAAGAAAATATGAACCCTAAATCCTAAATTTTAAACCTTAAAAAATGAAAAAAATAAAAAAAGTTAAACCTTGAAAGAAATAGATGAACCTAAAATTATAAAAAACCTAAAAAATAAATAAATAAATCCTAAGAGGAAAATAAGAACCCTAAACCCTATTAACTAAACCTTAGAAAATTAAAACCCTAAAGAAAAGAGATAAACCCTATTATCATATTGTAGATATGAAAAATTGTAAGGGTAGATAACCCAATAACAGACCGCCATGTGTCAGGACTATGACCGACACGTAGCAAGATCCCCACTGATACCCATGGGTATAACCCTCAGGACCTTCCTAAGGAAGAACCCCGATCGGTTCAATGAGCCAATTTAAGGAATATATGTCACACCTAAGATCTCGTGACACAAATCCCAATGAGGGATTGCCCGAATCTCAAGGTGAGACATTCAGGAACCACGACTGGACCGTGGATTGCCATCACAACATAAGTAAAATAAAAGCAATAGATACTTTCATTTAACAAGAATCAGAGTGCGGAAGTACTACAATAGATAAATCCAAATTAAAATGTAATGAAACCAAAATCAAGTCCATGGCCTCAACTAGGCCAGTAATCCAACAAGTCTAAACAACATAATCCAACATGTTTAAAAAGCACATAATTACATCATAAACAAGAGTTTAACTCTCACAGGAGTATAAGCCAACAATAAGGAAAGAAGAAAAATAGCTAAGTCCACAAGCAGCAACGATCCAGCTAGCGTGGTCACTCCTCCTCCCATCCTACAATATAAAACGTCGCGTGAGCCTATGATGCCCTGTAAGAAACATGGAATAGTCACCCGTCCTCTTATGGAGATCAATCACAAGGGTTAGTATAACAATAATCCAATAACAAGTATAGCCATAATCATATTCAGATGAGTAGTTGAAGATGAGATGAAATGAGATGAGATGAAATCATTCACATGTCCTAAGATGGATGCAATGAGAATTCACACGCTATTAATGATATGTATGCACAATGAAATGCACTAAGATTAACATCGCCTGATAAGTGGACCTCACATGAAGCTTCCCACAACAATAACCGATTTAGGATCTGGTCCAAGGAACTGCTGGAAGTTCCCTCTCCGATCCGGGCGCTAATCCATGGCACAAAGGCTACCATATAGCTAATTTACGAGTATACAATACTCGAGGACTAGCGAACCTGTATAGGATGAACTCTGACATCCTACCCTAGTTTAAGTGGGCTCTTTCACCCACGGGTATATAGTCAACCCAACCGGAGGCATCGCAGTTGTTTCTCCGTAGGTTTTCACCTCCCAGTTCACTTATCATTTGATATCAACCTAGTATGTAATCCATGAAACTAGGATATCAAATGAAGGTCTACAACATAAACTATCCGCGCACCCATACACACAGATAATCTGATTGCACACATTCATAAGCTTCCATTCATTATCACAACAAGAACAACAATCATATAGATTACTATTTATTCACAACCAAACCGAATCAAACCCATGGTGAAAATGGTGGTCATAATAACCTCAGAACACCAAGATTGACTCTCCATGGTCAGATCTTGCTTCCAGAATCAACAACAAACAACGGTTAAAGCCCCACACCATCCACCTAGGTCATCCTCCAAAAATCCCAAAGTATTGTGAAAGTTACAGGGTCTTTGGCAGGGTCATCGGTGGACCGAAGCCTGCCGAATAGCAAAAATGAACTAAAATACGCTCTCTGTCGGTAGAGGCGTCGGTGGAATGAAGGGTGTCTTTAAGTCACAGGGGGTTTGGTGGAGTCGTTGGTGGACTGAGGCTTGCCGAACTCCCAAATTGAACTAAAAAGTGCTGTCTGTCGGCAAAGGCATCGGTGAACCGACGTCTGCCAAACTGCGCGATTCTGGGTTTTTTTTTTGGGTCTCGGAATCCAAATCTAGGTTATGAAATCTATTCTAAACATCATAAATCCACATCTACAACTCCGAAAACATGAACAAACATCCAATATATCATTTAAAACTAATATAATGAGAATTTAATTATCAAGTCATCAATAAACACAAGCATCATTCAGAAAAGAATTTGAGATGTAGATTTCGATAAGAGAGTTATATTTATTCCAGCAACTTACCTGAATCTTCGAATGTCTCTAAATACTTCTTTTGATACTCTTCCTTGTGAATCACGGCTGCAAACGATCCAAATCTCCAACGAATTCCAGCTTCAAACGATCTTCTTCTTCTCTTTTCTCCTTGGCAACCTTCTCAAATCTCAAATCTAAAACCAGAGCAAGAATGAGGTGAGATTGGAAACCCCTTTCTCTTAAACCTCACCTTACCAAAACCACAACCCACGACATGCCATAACTGTCTTGCACGATCGTGGATCGCTCGCCAAAATCCAAATATTCCAACTGAGTGAATTTTATTTCAATCAGTCCCCCTCAAGTTATCAATTTAACACAATAACCCCCAACTACATATTCCTATTACACAGAAAGTCATATTACATATAAATCTCAATTTTATACCAAATAAATCTGGAAAAATATCATTAAATCATGTAAATTCAAATCATTAAATATATGTGTTCTCTTAGTGAATTTAGTTCCTTATAACCCACCTTACTTAAGAGAATTCTGTCCCCGAAATTTGCGTACGTCAATCCGTGAACAAATGTGGGTAGTGCTCCCGAATCTCCGACTCTCGATCCTAAGAAGCTTCCGTTTCATCATGATGTCCCCATTGAATCTTCATCAACGGTATAGTCTTCGTCCGCAACATTTGTTCCTTATGGTCTAGGATCTGCATCGGCTTTTCAGCATAGGGCGTCTTCTTGAAGTTGCAACTGCGTCCAATTTAGCACGTGAGAAGGGTCTGGCTCATATTTTCGTAGAAGTGATACATGAAACACATCATGAATAGCTGACAACTGAGGCGGTAAGGCTATCCGGTATGCAACACGTCCGATTCGCTCGAGTATCTCAAAATGTTCGACGAAACGAGGTGCTAACTTTCCTTTCTTGCTGAATCGCATTACGCCTTTCAACGGTGAAACTTTGAGGAATACTCGATCTCTAACAGCAAACTCTAACTCTCTTCTGCCTACTTTGTGCCGTCTTCAGTCTCTCCCAAATGAGCTACACTTTCTCTATACTCTGTGCACTAGCTCAGGTCCAAGCATGCTGTCTTCTCCCACTTTGTACCAACACACAGGTGAATAACACAAGCGGCCAACTTAAGATCATGAGTGGGGTAGTTGCAGTCATGAACTTTAAGTTTCCTAGAAGCATACGCTACAACACGACCCTCCTGCATAAGAACAGCTCCCAAACCTTGCAATGAGACATCGGTGTAGATTTCCATCTTCTGTCCTGCAATTGGTACAACAAGAACAGGTGCCGAAGTCAATCTCTTCTTCAGCACTTCAAAAGCAGCTTCACACTTCTTGTCCTAGAAAAATTTAACTTCCTTCTGAGTCAAGCAAGTCAAAGGTGCCGCATTCGATGAGAATCCCTCGATGAATCTTTTGTAATAACTCGTAAGACCTAGGAAACTCTTGATCTCCGTTGCCTTCTTAGGTCGCTCCCAACCAAGAACTGCCTCAACCTTGGCCGGATCCACAGAAATACCACTCTTGGATACTACGTGCCCAAGAAACTTGACCTTGTCCTTTCAGAAGTCACACTTCTCCAGCTTAGCATACAACTTGTGGTCGAAAAAAGTCTGAAGGACAATCTGCAGATGTTCCTCGTGTTCCTTCACATATCTCGAATATACTAGAATATCATCCACGAAAATAACAACGAAGCGATCAAGGAAAAACCTAAACACTCAGTGCATAAGGTCCATGAAGGCTGCCGGTGCGTTCGTCAATTCGAATGGCATGACAACGAACTCATAGTGTCCATATCGGGTACGAAAGGCTGTCTTCGGAATATATTCGTCTCGAATCCTCAGTTGATGATACCCCGGTCTCAAATCAATCTTCGAGAAGTACTGTGCCCGTCTCAACTGGTCAAACAAATCATCAATCCTCCGCAACGGATACTTGTTCTTCACAGTGACTCGGTTCAGCTGCCTGTAGTAGATGCAAAGCCATAGAGAACCATCCTTGTTCTTCACATAGAGCACTGGAGCTCCCCAAGGCGATACACTAGTTCTGATAAATCCAAGAACAATCAACTTGTCCAACTGAACTTTCAATTCCTACAAATCGGTCGGGGTCATTCTGTAAGTCGCGAGCAAGATGGGACTAGTATCAGGGATGAGTTCGATGCAGAAGTCTACCTCCCTTTTAGGCAATAAACCCAGAATCTATTGGAATACATGACCAAAGTCTCTCACCACAAGAATCTCCTCTAAGGATAGCTTTTGTACATTTTCCGTAGCAAACAGGAAGTCAGACCGATAACGGTCCTTCTCTGATTCACGGAAAGTCAAACAACGACCTCCACGAAGACGAAACAAAACTGATTTCTCAAAACAATTAATTCTGGCATGATAGGTTGAAAGCCAGTCCATACCAAGAATCACCTCAAACTCAGGCATATCTAACACAATAAGATCTACCTCCAGGTTAAGGTCGCCTAACCTCACCACACAAGCTCTACAAACTCGGTGAAGAGTCACGATTCCCCCAACTAGGTTGGCAATACTCAAAGGATGCCCTAATACACTGGGGTGTAAACCTAGAAAAGCCATGCAACTAGTGGAAATAAATGAATGGGATGCACCAGAGTCAAATAATACACGAACTGGAGTATGAAACAGGTGAACGATAAGTTCAATCACAGCATTCGTAGCGCAGTCGTCTCGAGGAACATCAGTGTCAGTTAAAGCATGAACTCTTCCTTTCTGCGCAGGCCGAGGCTGTGTAGGTTGTCCATCTCTCCACAGTTTTTCTGCAAAATTGCTGGTGGTGTCCTTCCTTGCCACAGTTGTGGCAAGTCCTCGTCTCTTTCCTCGGAAACATCTGATGCTGAGGTGGTAGGGGCTGACATGGCACATTACGTGCTGGCGCTGCAGGTGCCGCTGCATCTCTGGGAGGATTCCTCTCTCGTCTATAGTCAGATCTCTGTTGTTTGTCCTGGCTTGGTCTCGAGTGATAGGGATGGTATCTCCCACTACTGCTGCTCTTGTCTGACTTGGGTTGGTCCCTGGGCGCTGCTGATCTATCCATGTCTCTCTCAACATGTCTAGCACACTCCAGAACTCCTGCGTAAGTCTTCAGTCGCTGAGGGACGACTCTGGATCGAATGGCTGGACGTAGACCTTCTTCAAACTTGGCTGCCTTGTCCGCCTCATTAGCAACCATGTGCGGTGCGTATCTGGATTGCATCACGAACCGGTCCTTGTACTGGGCCACCCAGAGAGTGCCCTGCTCAAGTCGCATAAACTCAGACGCCATCTGCCTCCTGTAGCTAGTCAGAAAGTAGTTCTCCAAAAACTGTAGATGAAATTGCTCCCACATCATTAAATCATGTAAATTCAAATCATTAAATATGTGTGTTCTCTTAGTGGATTTAGGTCCTTACAATATACGACCAAGACATAGATATAGGGAGAAGATAGTGCGCTACCGCGATGACCCTTTTTATTACATAAATCACAGGATGATCAACATTTACAATGAATATGCAATGAAGCTAACAACAGGTACTCCACAGCGGGATGCCAAACCCCTTTACAGCAGGATGCCAATGCAGAAATACCTCTCAAGTCATACTCGAGGGTGCCCACCTGCGATGGGACAACTCCTCGGGTTCTTGAGAGCCTCACTTGTGATAGGACATCCTCTCAAGTCATACTCGAGGGCGCCCACCTGCAATGGGGCAACTCCTTGGGTTCTTAAGAGCTTTAGAGGTGCGCCTCACGTTCACCAAAGAGATGTGTCTCAGTGAACACGTCGATATGAATTTACACCTAAAGGGAGAGACAACCTTGGACGATATAAGACGTCGACATGTCGATATGAATTTACACCTAAGGGGAGAGACAGCCTTGGACGATATAAAACGTTGAGACATTGATATGAATTTACACGTAAAGGGAGAGACAACCCTAGAAGATGTAAGACGTCGATATTTCCTCCGTCTAGAGCGATGCTCGATGACGTCGTAGGTGATACTACCTCCGTCTAGAGTGATGTTCGACGACGTTGAATGCAATATTACCTCTGTTTAGAGCTAGGCTCGACAACGTTGAAGGCGATACTACCTCCGTCTAGAGCGAGGCTCGACAACGTTGAAGGCGATACTACCTCCGTCTACAGTGGTGCTCGGCGACGCTGAAGGCAATACTACCCCTGTTTAGAGCGAGACTCGACAACGTTGAAGGCGATACTACCTCCGTCTAGAGTGAGGCTCGACGACATTGAAGGCGATATTACCTCCGTCTAGAGCGATGCTCGACGACGATGAAGGCAATACTACCTCCATATAGAGCGAAGCTCTAAGACATAGAAGGTGATACTACCTCCGTCTATAGTGATGCTCGATGACGTAAAGGGAGATACAGACCTCCGTTTAGAGCGATGCTCAACGGCGTAGAGGGTGATACCATAGCCTCCATCTAGAGGGAACCTCGACTATATAGAAGGAACGCCTCTGTCTAGAGAGAACCTCGACGACGTAGAAGGTCACACAGTCTCGAAAGTACTAAGGTTTGAAGATCTCGAAAGTACTACGACTAGTAGCCTCGATGGTGTCAAGACTAGACAGTCTCAACGATGACAAGGCTAAACAGTATTTAGTATCACAGATATCTACTGATCGCTGACGACCATATCAAGGTGTCGTGACGCTCGCCAACACTTGGCCGTATGTGGGGTTATAGGTTGTGCCACGGTCTCTCAGTGGCAAATCTGTAATTGTCAAAACGACTTGTGATTGGTCCACCTAAGAGACTAGGGTACATGATGCGTACTACCCCAGATGAGCATCTTAACCGCCGTCAGAAACGATTGTTAGGAATTCTAATTGCAGTTAACTTTCTTTCAAAAGCTATAAATGCTGGCTCACTTCCCTCATTCGGGAGAATAATGATGAAAAATGAGATGAGAAATCACAAAGGGGGAGACCTCTGCTAAAATTACCAGACCTTGAACTACATCAGACTTGATCCCTGTTTGAGTACGTTGGCAGTCTACAAAAGGTTTAGTTATAATCTCAATTAGAGCCCTAAGGGTTAGAGAATCTCTAACACATTAATCCATTATCTCCCTTAGCTTGGTTCGACCGGTGTTAGACGGTCCAATAGTTTGACTCTTTAGTTCTTCTAGAGACGGGATATAGTCACTCGTTGGTTTAGGTTCCCGATCAATCATATTACCATTTGTAACTATTCACAAAACCACACACTACACATATAAAAAAAATGTTTTTGCACAATTTTTATTAGATAAAAGATTTTTATCTTTAAAGAGGACTTTTAGCTAAAAAGAAAAATTGTTTGAACATGTCTTCAGTTGAGTCAATTGCTACAAAGACCATTGGAGAAAGATTAGTACAAACTTCGTATCTCGTGAGGGGATGTAGGGATCACCAATAAACATGATTCACTATGGGACCTAAGCACATTGGAGATGCATGGTTACAACAGGATGAGGAGTCTTTCTGTCGAAGATGATGCCATTTCTCATCAACCAAATTTTCTAGTAGAAAATAGCATACAAGGGTTTTGACGCCCCATATCTATATTAGTTATTATTATTTTAAAATAATATAATTTAAAATTTTAATTTTTAAACCAAGGTCGACATGATCCACTTGTCTAGTTATATATATATATATACATAAAACTTATAAGAAAATTTGTATATATATTGCATCAGTTGAAAGATTTTTTGATCTCCAATCGATGTGGGACAAAAATGCTTTATCAAAAGATCATGCAACGGCCGGTTTTCACATCCTCGAATTGGGTCGAGTCAAACTGATCTAATATAAATCCGATTCTGGCTCAAAAAATCAATAGTCATAAATTTTAGCTCGGCTTGATCTTAGGGGCTACTTATCTTGTCCAAGTCTGTCCAAACATAAGGCCAACCTAATCAGGCCGGACGGACCACCTTACCCATTGCCACCTTAGTGTGGCAGAATCTATTGTATATATACTTAGTATTGGCAATTTGTAACTCGACTCACTATCCTTTCCAAACCCACCAGCACTTTGTCAAATTTTGGTTAAGGATCTTACAAATGGATTGATAGCAGGTCAACCCGTTTACAACTTGTAACCAAGTAAGTTTTGGGTTGGACTTCTTGACCCGTTTGACCCACCTTCTCTCGACCCGTTTATAAACAGCAGGTTTAGAGTTACATGACTGATCTATAGGAACTCTTTGGGTTGGGCTTCTTGATCCGCCTTCTTTCAACCCGTTTATAAACAACGGGATTGGAGCTTATATAGGTTAAAAGTATTATACTTTTGAGTCCGTCCGACTATCCCTACTGCAACCGTGGGATAATTGACATGTGGATCCGCAACCCGTTAAGTGAACATTAACGGGGCTCTCCCGTTCCGTTAATGCTCTGGTTATCTTTTTTTTAAAAGGGTTAATTTCAATTGCACCGCTTCACGTTTCTACAAAGGCATAAACACCTTTTGTGGTTTCTAAAATGCCACTCACATTCTCTGAGGTTTTATACTATAATGCAAAGACCCTTTTTTTTGTTAATTTTTTATTTTAACATTAATGGAAGTGCTAACATTATTCATATTTTTAATTATATTACCCTTGTCTTTACCTTGTATTAAAGACATTTATATCCTCCACCACCACCACCTTATCACTATTCCCACCACCACCACTTAAGTGTGCAAGGGATGCACATTGGGTGGTAGTGGTAATAGAGAAGATAGCTTGATGGTGGGTGGTGATGGTGATGGTGATGGTGGTGAGGATAGTGATAGTGGTGGTGGTGAAAGTGGCGTGGTGGTGATGGTGGTGAGTGGTTTTGATGGTAAGAAGAAGGGTTAATAAAAAAGGGGATTAAAAGGATAAATTCACTTTTTTTTTACATCTCTGAAACGTCACTGACTAAGGGTCTAACTGGCTTTTCAGAAACCTCAAGCGGAGTTTCTTCTTTGTCATAATCGTGCGGGTACAAGTGGAGTTAACCCTTTTGAGTAAAAAGAAAAAGGAAAATTCAAATTGTTCCCGCGAGTCCGGTTTCTGTTTCCTTCTCCTTCTCCGCTCAGTATCACTCTCCATTTCGTCTTCAACGGCTTCGATCCCTCCGACCTCCTCATCTTCGGCAACGCCACGGTCGAATCTCCGGTCCTCACCCTCATGACAGACGCCACCTTCTCCATCGGCCGTTCACTCTACCATTCAAAAATCCCCACAAAACCCCCAAACCCGTCCCGTGTTCTTCCCTTCTCAACCTTGTTCATCTTCTCCATCGCTCCCTTCCAAGGCCGCCTCCCCGGTCACGGCCTCGTCTTCATCTTCGTTCCGTTCACCAGAATCGAATGCTCGAGCTCGTCTCAACATCTAGGTCTCTTCAATCGCACCAACGACGGAAGCCCTAATAGCCATGTTTTCGGTGTAGAGTTCGATGTGTTCAAGAACCCGGCATTCAACGATATCGACGGCAATCACGTCGGCGTCGACCTGAATTCCCACACGTCGGAAACAGCCGAGACGGCAGGGTACTGGAGAGACAGCGGAGGTGGAGGAGGAAATGATGAGGAAGAGTTTGTGGATTTGAAGCTGAACAATGGAGTGAATTATCAGGTTTGGATCGATTAAAAAGACTTCGAACTCAATGTGACGATGGCTCCTGCTGGGATCAAAAGGCCGAGAAGGGCTTTGA
>JAUPMG010057777.1:0-13639 GCA_031762675.1 Pachysandra terminalis | reverse complement strand
GAATATCCTTTTTGGTGAATTTGATTAAACTATATTGGTAATTGAATAAATTTTTAAATGGATGTTCATGTGCAATTGTTTTATAATTTTAGGATTATTTTTAGCATTTTAAATCAATTTTAGGTTTTTTCTAGAATTTTAGTTATCTACTTTATTTTTTAGATTCTCTTTAATTGGCCAAATAATCTTGAACTGGGTAACTGGTTGAATCAGGAGTAGATGGGTGCCTAACATCTTCCCATCTCTCAAATAAACCCCCTTTCCTGAAAATCTGGTTAGACCACCGTGAACCCGTAAATTTGGTTTATTTTGAATTAATTGATAAAACCCGAGTGGCCATTCACACCCAAACTCATTGAATGGTGGTGACTCCAAAACAACCCGATCAACGTAGGGTCCACCCGACCCGGGGGTGATCACAATGAGGCAGTTAGAGACTTTCCATGTGTGTGTTTATAACTATGGTGGTATGTGTGTGAGTATAATGACATGAAAATAATGTGATTTATGGCATGTAGATACTATGATAATGATTTGAAAGCATGTAATGTTTGCATGTTTGAAAATATAAACGTATCGTATGGCATGAATAAATTATTGAGATTATTGTATAACTATCAAGGTAATTATTGTAGATTCCTTGGATTTTCCAATTGAGCCTCCAAAGCTCACCCCTATGTTGAAACAGGTCATCCTATAGAGTGATGATGGACTTGGGACAGGAGATGCCAAGTGGATGTGATCGTGGTTGTTTGAGCCTTGGGAACTATTTAGTTGCTAATTTTGAACTATAGATTTATTTTATGTTTTGACCCAAGTGGGTAGTTATGATGTAAATTTTATGTTAGTTGGATTTCTTTATGTTAGTTGGATTAGTAAAGGTTTTAATTTAATGAGACTTCCACTTAATATGGTTTTGCTTTGTTGAACCACGAGTTGGTTTGTTTGGTTTGGCCACATCCATGAGTTGGATCCAAAGGTCAATCCCTTGGAAATCCTCGAGATTACATATCTCGGATTTGGGGCGTGATAATTTAAAATGAATTAAACAATTATGAATGAAATCTAGATATAATTTGATTTTTTATACCTTTAATTAATGTAAGGAAACTAGAATTATTTGATTTGGGAAGGATCATAAGAATTAAATTAATTTAATGTGTGAATAGAAATAGAATTGAGTGGGTATGTGAACTGATTGTGAGGATAAAATGTTTATTGTAATAGTGTTACAAAATTGCGGTCAAATTGTAATTCAAAAAAGTATGGGGAGTATGGTGTAATTAAGCACTTTTAAGTTTTGGGCTAGGATGAGTGGTCCAAGGTTGTCTGTCCCAAAAAAGGTTAGTTTAGTAAATCATATTAAATTCAATTAGAAAGATGAGGGGGAGAGAGAGTTCCATATGAATAGGTGTTTAATTATGGAAGGACACTAAGGAGAATCCTGCCATGTCCAATTAGGTAGATGCATGTGAATCAAAAGAAAATAAGGAAGGTGTGTGAAGTGAGGATCTAGGGAGAGATACTAGCTCAAGACGATAACGGCGTTGATTATGTTTGATGGGGAACTCATGGCATTCACACCACTTTGTTGCACAAATCATCACACACACATTATTCTGGAATATAATCACCACACACAATATCATTAGGGTCAATTCACACTCCCTATAAAATTTCATAACTATTAGGCTTTAGTCCCTTCTCCCTGGTCGGCCCCCGACAAGACCGAACCCTTCGGTCCCCTCCTCGACCCACCGAACCTCTCGGCCCCTTTTTCAGAAAAATTCCACCCACATTTTTGTGAACTTCGGTCTACCCCTCGGCCAGCCTCTGATTGGACTGAGACCTACAATCCACTCTCGACAGGACTGAACCTCGTAATTTCCCATAAAATTTCCAAAATTTCTATTTTAATTCTACTTTTCATCGTAAATTATTAAAATATCAATTAAACATCCACACACATCATTTCCACATTATTTTCACCATTCCAATCATATTATATATCAATGCACATATTTATATATTAAATTTGATTTTAGGTCAAAGAATCACTAGATCTTCACCATGTTAACACTCATATCAACACACACCAGATCGTACACATACAAATCTACTTTCACATTCATGAACATACATAACCCATAAATCATATCTGAAGAACATCATTTATTCATCATTATTCCCTATCATTACATTTCTATGATAATGAAAAGAAGGATAACCAGGGAACCTACCTTATTTTTTCGTAGATTTACAGCAACCCAAGGATCTCCTCAAGTCCTTCTTCTATCAGCAGCCTTTATTCTTCTCTCTTAACTTTCTTTCTCTTCTTCTCTCTGTCTCCTTACAGTAATCTAGAAATCTCAGATTTGTTTCTCTTTTCTCTTGGACGTGTACCCCAAAGCAAGAGAATCGTTATGGGTGCTTTCCCATTACCATACCACCTTTTCTCCCTCCTCTCTTTAATTCCCCTTTTAATTTCAAATCCCGTGCCTAAATCTCTCCCTTATTCATACCCATTTACCAAAAAGGATATGGAAGGATTCTCTTAGAGTCCTTCCATAACTAAACACTATTCATATGGAAACTCTCTTTCTCCTCCTTATTTTCTAATTAAATTTGAATCTAACTAAATTACTAAATTCACCTTGGTTCTAAACAATGGGCTAAACGACTAAGTCTCAACTAGGCCTACTCATCTCAGCCCAAAAGCCCATAACTCAAGTACACTTAATTACATCACACTACCCACATTTCTCTTAATTACAGGTTAATCCTAATTCTGTGATCACATTATCATAAACACCCTATCATCACAATTAGTTCACATACCCACTCAATTCTATTTATATTCACACATTAACTTATCTTAATGCTTATGGTCCTTTCTAATCAACTAATTCCAGTTTCATTGCATTAATTAAAGGCATAAAACCATCAATTAAGAATTCAGATTTTATTCGTAATTATTTAATTCATTTAAATAATCATAAATTAATTTTTTTATATACTAATTTCTAGGTTTGGGTCACTACAAGCTAGCCTGTTGAGAGATATATAATGACGAATTGGCTTTCTTGGGGTGGCGGGCCCTAGGAGAGATAATATATAAAGTGACGAGTTGGCCATCTCGGGGTGGCTAGCCTGCGTGCCAAGAGGCATTGATTTGACCATCTTTGCATGCTTAGCCAAAGTATTGGCCTTCTTTGGGTGGTCAACCAAAGTATTGACCTTATTTGGGTGGCCAGCCAGAGTGTTTACCTTCTTTGGGTGGTTAATCAGAGTGCCAAAAGGCATAAAATTGACCTTCTTTAGGTGGTTAGCTAGATTGTTAAAAGTGAGTAGAGCATACGCTAAGTGACTTCCACCGATCTTGTAATTTTCTTTTGTTTTGTAATTTTATCACTAAAAAAATAATATTATTCTCATATAAGGTGTGTCTTGTATTTTAAAGATATTTCAATAATAAGGATCTCTTTCATGTCCAATGTTCATGTAGTGCTATTGCCAGTGTTGACAGTGAAGAACTTATTGCTATGTGTAAAGAGCAAATGATTGGAATCACATCTAGAGGTATACTACTGGGAATTATAATAATATTATGTCAGGTCAAAGGATGTTTTGAGTGGTCGGGAGAAAGCCTCTTAAAAGCAAGTCAGGGGAAAGATTAATTAAAGTCCGCCACCAACAATACTAACTATCCACAATATCAATTTTACACATTCGAATCTTGATAATTAAATATGTAATTATGATAGCGACTGTATCTATTTAGAATAGGAAAAATAGATGTTAAAAAGAATTGGACACAAATATGAAGGATCTAACATTGATCCCATTCTATAACCATGTTGTATCATGTCGATACGAGTACATGGGGTGAATAGAAGAGCCAGTGTAATATAGAAAGGTATATTATAGCCTTGTACTTTCAAAGATGAACTAAGCCAATTGAGCCTATGATATTGGGCTCAACACCATTAATGATGAAACCAAGAAACAAGGAAACCCTCCTTTTGGTTATCAATGGAAAGGAAAATAAGGATGTTAAGAAAAGTAACTAGTTTTCTAAATGCAATGTAGGAAATTCGATGACAATCATAACAAAGCCTATAAAAATTTCGAAAAAAGATGATGCAAGTAAGAAAAGATAGCTGGTTTTCCTAGAACGAAGAGAAATGTTAATATATTAGTGGAGGGCAAAGAACAGGGTTGATAAATCCGGTGACAGAACACACAACCTTCTAGAGTTGCAAGGTTTTAAGGGCAAAACCTTAGACCAGTATGAATAAAAGAGAAAAGTTCTCAATTCAATTTCATAAAACGTCTAATCTCCTTATAACTTTCTTATAACATCTATTTATAAGAAAAGAAATCCTAAAACTTAACTTAGGACCCAAGCAACTAATCTTAACCATCTATTCAATTTAATATGAGCCATTAAAATAAAGTGATCTCAGATGACTTCTAAAATAAAATCCTAATGACAAAGGGATCCTTAAATTCCTCACTTTTCTGTAACCAAACTTTAAACCCTATTTTGAAGATCAAAACATAAAAAATTCAATAAAGTAGTAAATAGCTAATGTAGGGCTCGAAGAGATCTTTCAAATGAACCAAAGATCGCCCAAAACAGAAACACAAACATAAAGTTATGGCACTTAATCACAGACTGCATCATACACATTCAAAACTGGCGGAGAACGAATACCTTTCTAGACTAGAGAAAGGACTCCACCTTTTCTCATGTTTCTTATTTGCCATTGTTTTTACAGATGAGGATTTTCAGTTGGGATTGAAACTCCACAATTACTCATGTTCAGGGGCGGAGCCAGGATTCTATTTTAGTTGGGGGGGGGGGGGGGAGGTTTGGGCAAGATTTGATTGATTGTCTAAGTCCATAAATTAGAGAAAAGAATACAAATCATTGAATACAAATTTCAACAAAATTTTTCTTTTCATTGAAAAAAATAAGATTGAAAATGTCCAAGTTGTATTAATACTCTGATCATGATAGTTAGGGGTGTAAGTGGGTCAATTTGGTTCGGTTTAGTGGCCAAACCAAATCAAACAAAAATACAGTGAAAAATATAAAAAATCTAACCATAGTCGAACCAAACCAAACTACAGTGATCTAAACCGAACTAAACCAAAATAGATTTGGTTTGATTCAATTTGATAAAATTGATGTTAGTTTATATATTAAATAATACATACACACACAAACATACATACACACAAGGGCGGAACCAGAATACGTTTTTTGCGGCCAAATTAAATTACAAACGATAAAAAAAAGGTTTAATGTGTTTCACTAATCATTGCTCAATGATTTCGATATGGAGGATCGAAATGAAATTTTGATGTAAAAAAATTCTATTCTTTCTTTATTTATATAAAATAAATAGCAAAATTTTATCAAAATTTTGATGATTTCAATAAAATAATTTGATTTTTTAAGTTGTTATTTTAATCAAAATTAATTTTTTCGAAGATATTTTAAGTTGTTATTTTTGTTAAAATTCTTTGAAATATTTTAGAGCAAAATTTTAGAATTTTTCCTACTTAAACGGAAATGAAAAATTCCAACGAAAATTTAAAACCCTGACATATATTAATAAAGCGTTAAAATGAGTCGAACCAATCCGAGCTTGTCCATCTCAACTTGAGCTCGTAAATCTTGAGCAAGGTTCAGTATCATGCTCTGGATCCGAGATGTATGATCTCGAGGATTCACGACGGAATTGACCTTCGGATCCAAAAAGGATGCGACTATCAATTCTAACATATACATAACCAGTCCCATGTTTACACAGAGCATAACTAAATAAACCAGCAGAAGTCTGATAGAAATTAAAACAAAATCCAATATCCAAAATTTCAACCATCATAAAAGAATTAAAATAATACCAATTACTCAATCCAGGTAAAAGTCAACAGTGTTCTTGCCCTTATGGGTCAAACCAAACCTAACGAATCAAAAATTCTCGGTCAGCAACCCCATCATCCTAGTCTTCCACAGTCTTATTCTCTGCCTACTATGAATCACCCATCGCTATCCACTTCATTCGGAAAAATCACCTGTCTCAACATAGGGATGATCTTGGGAGCTCAATAAGAAAATTCCATAGCACTACAATAGACACTTTCATATACTTATAATAAAACAAGTTCATTCCTGCAATTTTTCTCAAAAAACATATGTAGTGTCCCATCAACGTTCTTATCATGCACCTAGACAATTCTACATAAACATGTTATACTACCATTTATAAGCCCACACTATACGAATTCAACTTAATACAAGTCCTTTGATGACATTCTCACGAATCACATAACTTTCACTTATAGCAATACTTACCTAATTCACAATTACACCCAACACTCATGATCCCATCATGACGTGATTCAGAATTTCCAAGGCAACCAACTTCCATGGAACCATTAATACACCATTCATACCGCACAATTAGCTACAAGCATAATTTACCTTATATCACAGATAACAATTACTCATTACTCATAATTACCAATAATCACATTCAATCACAAGTTCACAAAGAATACTCAAGTTCATACCACAGTCACACATAACTCAATGCAAATCATGCAAATGAACATTACAATCATGCGGGTGCTAACCAATCAAACACAAAAAAAATACATGCAATGAGTATGATGCTATGCTTATGAGGGACGAAATGATGCAAGTATGCAAGGGTGTTAGACCATGCCCAACCTTGAATTCCATCCACATATCTGCTGAGAACAATGTCCAGAATCTGTCAATACAACTAATGCCGATCCACGAATTCCATCACATATCTGCTAAGAACACTGTCCAGAATCTATCAATACAACCAATCCCCATCCATGCATTCCATCACATGTCTGCTAAGAACACCGTCCATAAATTTGTCAATACAACCAATGCCCATCCATGAATTCTATCACACATCTGTTGAGAACACTCTCTAGAATCTGTTAATCCAACCAAGTCACTGTCGGTAACCATTTCTTTTAAGGGATACAACCCAAGGTAGAAAAATTCCACCCTTTTTCCATTCGGGGGAAATTACCCAAGGCAAGAAATATGCCCTCTTTTCTTTCAGGGGGTGGTAACCAAGGCAGGAAATATGCCATCTTTCCTTTCAGGGGATGGTACCCTAGGCAGGGAATATTCCCTCTTTCTTTTCAGGGGATGGTACCCTAGGCATGAAATATGCCATCTTTCCTTTTAGGGGGTGGTACCCAAGGCAAGAAATATGCTCTCTTTACTTACAGGGGATGGTATCCTAGGCAGGAAATATGCCCTCTTTCCTTCTAGGATGGCACCTAAGGTAGGCAATTTACCTTCACACACACAATCAGGACATACATCTTGTGTCACACACAACACAAGGATCACTGTGAGTGCCTCAACCTCACTTACAATCACTTCACAAATCAGGATAAATACATAGGACCCACACACCATACACAGAAATTTACCAACTAGAATCATTGTTCACCCTAAATTTACCCACATAGATCATGTCATTATACATCCATTCAAAATCATAATAACATGCAATATCACCCATACCTAGTCAATTCATGTTGAAAACTACGCAGTTTACTCATTTTATTGCACAAAATCTTACATAGGTACTTCGCACACAAACAAGACTACACACACACTACAAATATCATCATGGGGCTTTCCAAGAAATTTCATGGAGTTTGGAGCTCGATAGGTGCCGAGCCTCCTACGGAGGATCCTTGGCAGCAACCTCGACAGCTGTCGAGTCTCGGTAGCAGGGCTAGGGGGTTTGGGCTAGCTCGACAGCTGTCGAGCTACTTGCCGAAAAGGCAATTCAGCCCATAAATTAGTTTTCTCTCTAGGGATTCATACCCAATCTTCCATACACTCAATTTTGACATTTTGAACACAAAATCATGATTTACATCGTTATAAACCAAGTCAACATGCCATAACCAAAACCCAAACTTCAATTTAAGATTAACATGATGAATTCACTAATTTCACATGAATCAAAGCCTATAAACTAAGATTTCTTCCTAATTTTCATAATTCAATAATTATAGACATGATCTTCACGAAACATAGAGAAATCATATATTACATGCTTAATTCAACCACATACAACACCATGATCCTATATGCATTATACTATAGCAATATTACATTGTATGAACATGGTTACGGTAGAACTAAGGAAATTCCTACCTCATGATCCTATACATCTCGATCTGGAGAAAAATCATCATCCCTTTGCCCCTCAAGATTTTCTTGTCTCTTCAATGCTTTCTACATCAATGTTTTCCTTTCTTTCTTCTCTTCATAGCTTTCCTTGTACCTACCTCTCCTTCCTGTTTTCTTTCCTTTAGCCTTCTTCTCTTTGGCCATTATCTTTCTGCAGAATTCTTTCCTTCTCTTCTCCTCCATTTCTTTCTTTTCTTCTTTTCCTCTTATTCTCCCTATCTCTTTCCCTCCCATTCTTTTCTTGGTCGTGTGATACCAACATAGACTCTTGTTGGTTGTGGGAAATCTTCCCATAACCTCCACATATCCTACTGGGAAGGTGGTTAAGAGAAAGTGGCAACTTTCCCTCCCAATCAAATATGTTTCAGCAAGTTTGAATTTAAAAGAAAAATGGAAAGACCAATTTATCCTTAGAGACTTGGTCATTGGACCATTTCATCCCCCAAAGTTCCACACGCCCAATTCTAAATTCTAGTCTCTAGTAAATTATGAAATTTCCTATATGCCTCAAATATTTCTAATCTTAACCTAACAGGTCCTCTTTTCTCTTGTAATTACGTTTATAATCAGTTCAACCAATCCTTTAACAAATCATAAGGTCCAATTAGATAATTAAATAGGATTAAATTATTAATTAAAGGGTAGGGTCAGGGTCACGACAATATCCCCCCCTTACGGACATTTTGCCATCGAAATTGAACATCGTAGACTAGCCTAGTCGTTATTACTCCTAGAATTGCAATGGGATAACATTAAGACTAGAATTACGTCATGCACTGCAATCTAATTTTTATATACTCCATTCCATCGAAAGATAAGATCAGACATTACATTAAATCCATAAATCATTATCCTAGTATATGTATTGCTAATTCTTAACCATGTGCAGATGGCTACTACAGAAAGGAACTAAACTACGATAATTTAAACCTAAATCAACTAGGGAGCGTCTCCCTGGTGAGGCGGTGATGATGATGAAGGTGGAGGTGCTGAAGATGATCGCATTGGAGGTGGGGCTGCATCAACTGATCGACGACAGCCAATCATGTCCAGGAAGAACAGAAGTGCCTACTCCACCGTCTCGCAGAGTTTAGACATCTCTTGACCACTCCTCTTCACTTTAGCCTTAAGCTCCGCATTGGATTCTCCAAGGTCGCGAGCCGTGCCTCCATAGTCAAGCTCCCACTAGGGTCAGTAGGAGGTGCAGAAGAGGTAGAAGCTCCCTAGTGGTGCTCTGAAGGAATGCTCAGTGGTTTGTCCTGAACTCCTTTCGGTTCCTCCTTGATGACAACTCATTGTCCGGCTTGCTGGTAGCAAACTGTTCCCATTGGAAAGTCGATCTTGCCCATATTCACTGACTCGAATGATGGATTGACAATGCCGGCCCTAGGATCAGGTCTATGTTGCCCCAGAGTTTGCCTAAGGTACCCATCAGGCAAGCGAAAGGTAAGGCTCCCTTCCTTTTCCTTCATACATATCGGATGACATGCGATATAATCAAAGTAGGAAGGCACAGTGTCTTGCCTATGACCACTTGATGAAGTGTGGAGGTCATGTGTGGGGTGAGTTTCGTCAAGTTCCAGAAACGAGGATAGACATTGGTGACAAAGATCTTGTGAGGGATGCGGTAGGTGGGTAAAAGCTTGGAGGTACTAAGAGAATTGTCTGGATTCCATTGCACTCTCTTGTTGCAGAGGACCTTGGTGATTTCTCTCTTGTCTTCCTCATCGAGGTCGGGTATGGTACTAAAAGCATTGTTCATGGGCGATTTCATTACCCTAGACACCAATTGAAGATTGATTTGTTTGGTGTAGCCATAGAGCTTGAAGGTGATGCTCATGGAATCAAAATCAGTGTTGGAAACGTGTGAGTACATTTCCAAGGCAACAGAGGGATATGCAATTCCACCACAATCAAGAATAGGTTCCCAACCTATGGCTCGAAGTGCTTCCACCACTCCGTAGTTTCCTACATCACGCTTTACAATCTTTTTTTCAATGATTAACTCCTTACCCTCATACTCATTGGGTTTGGGTGCACTCAGAGTTTGGGTAGGTTCAACCCTAGAATTTTGTTCAACATTTGGTGGAGGGAAATCATCTCCCAGAGGGTCCAAAGAGTCCAGTGATGAAGGAGATGGTGGGGCTTGGGATCTCATAGAGGTTGAGGCTTTTGAGGTCTTAGCCTTTTTGGGAGGACCTTGTGCAACTTTAGTTCTAGCCATAGAATTTCTTCTAGGTCTAATAGAAAATATGAAAAATTTCAAAGAAAAATTCTAAAGAACTTACCGGAACTACGAACGATTCGATGGAGATCTTTGGAAGACTTGGAAGAACACTAGATGTGCTTGAGATGCTTTAGGAAGAAGGTTAGAGGAATGGTTTTCGTAACAAATGGATTGGGGCTTCAACCTTTACCTTTTAAAGGCTCAGAACCATTTGGTTGCACGCTCGGTAGATCTCGTTAGCAACCTCAGCAGCTGTAGAGCTACCTATCGAGCTCAACTTTAATTAAAATTTTAATTTAATTTTTTTTATTAAATTTATAAATTCATTCTTATTGATTCCCCACAAAAATATCTTTGCATTTCCAAGTACAATTCAATTCATAATTACTTGAAGTTGACGGGTCAGATTCGAAGCCAGGACTGGTCTAATAATCTGATTTCTTACGTATAAGAAATTATATCGTTATTAAATTAGTCCACTTAGTGTTTCTTATTTATAATTTATCCTTGATTTTTAATAAAATTACAAATTTGTTCTATTGACTTTAGTCAGTATCTGGGTCTACTTATAAGCTAGAATTTATTCTGTTGGTCTATAGTCTAGCTCTTACTTTATTATCTTACTTCACTCTTACTTAGCATTTTTAATTATTCTTATCCCTAATTATGGTTCCCAAGTAAATGCATATTTTGGCATTAGGTTTAGTGGTCTCACATAGGCACAATCACATAATCTATGTTATGTTAACATTCATATAGAGACACTTCATATATAACCACAACACACTCTTCATAGCTTTGCACCCAAAAATCACACAGTCTATATGGAATTCCAAACACACATTTATAGGTAAATTTCCTAAGTTGACATTTCTCTAAGCATGCGGTCAAAAGTCTACATACAAGTAGTACACATACACATATACATCCGTATACAAGCACAAGCATAAGGAACACACTACATCAAACAATTACACTCCATACAACAATTTATCAGGAAAAATACACCCTTCCTAATTCATAGAAGTGGATCCTAGATTAATAAGTTTCTATGTTCCGGTCCTAGGTCTCAATATACCCTTCTAAAGACTTAAGCTCTATTACACACCACTATCACTCAATTAGTTCGACAATCCACATTAAGCACATACACAACACTCAATTCAAAACAAATTCACATATAAGTCAAGCAATTCATACAGAGTACTCAACATATAATGCATACATTTGAAGCCTAATGTTCACTTCTATGTTCTCTTCACCCTAGATAACTTAACTTAGAGCTCTGATACCAATCTGTGACGCTCCGGATCCGAGATGTATGATATCGAGGATTCACGAGGGAATTGATCTTCGGATCCAAAAAAGATGTGGCTATCAATTCCAACATATACCAATCCCATGGTTCTACAGAGCATAACTAAACAAACCAACGGAAGTCTGATAGAAATTAAAACTAAATCCAATATCCAAAATTTCAACCATCATAAAGGAATTCAAGTAAAACAAATTACTCAATCCAAGTAAAAGTCAACAGTGTTCTTTCCCTCATCGGTCAAACCAAACCTAACGAGTCTAAAATTCTCGGTCAGCAACCCCATTCTCCCAGTGTTCCACAGTCTTATTCTCTGTCTGCTCAGGATCACCCGTCGCTATCCACTTCATTTGGGAAAATCACCTATTTCAACATAGGGATGAGCTTGGGAGCTCAATAGAGAAATTTCATAGCACTATAATAGATACTTTCATAAACTTATAATAAAACAAGTTCATTCATGCAATTTTTCTCAAAACACATATGTAGTGCACTATCAAGGTTCTTATCATGCACCTAGACAATTCTACATAAACATGTTATACTACTAGTTATAAGCCCACACTATACGAATTCAACTCCATACAAGTCCTATCAAGACATTCTCACTACAAACACATGATTTTTTCCGGTGGTCCGAAACCACCGGCAAAGGTATCAAGACCGCCGTCCATGACTTTGTCCGCCCCGCCCTATCCTTGGCCGGGGAAAGAATTGTCGGCGGACCAGACGGCGGTTTAAGCGGACCGCCGACAATGGTTGGATCAATTGTCGGCGGTTTAAAACCACTGTCATATAATCTATTTGGCGGCGGGCAAGACCGCCGATTAATGCCTAATGGACGGCGGTCTTCAAAACCGCTGTCAATTATGGTACATTCTCCAGCGGTCCATTGATGAGAGCTCAGAATCAATGGACTTTCATTTATAGCAATACTTACCTCATTCACAATTAAACCCAACACTCATGATCCCATCATCATCCTTTTCCTCCTCTAGCTTTTCTTGTTTGTTCAATGCTTGCTTCATTAATGTTTTCCTTTCTTTCCTCTCTTCATAGTTTTCCTTGTACCTTCCTCTCCTTTCTATTTTCTTTCCTTTAGCCTTCTTCTCTTTGGCCATCTTCTTGTTGCAGAATTCTTTCCTTCTTTTCTCCTCCCTTTCTTTCTTTTATTCTTTTCCTCTTATTCTCCTCATCTCTTTCCCTCTCCTTCTTTTCTTGGTCGTGTGATACCAAGAAAGACTCCTGTTGGTTATGGGAAATCTGCCCATAACCTCCACGTATCCTAGATTTCCCATAGCCTCCACGTATGCTACTAGGAAGGTGGTTAAGAGAAAGTGGTAACTTTCCCTCCCAATCAAATATGTGTCGGCAAGTTTGAATTTATAAGAAATATTGAAAGACTAATTTATCCCTAGAGACCATAGTTTTAAATTTTGTCCATTTCTCAGATTTCGTCCCCCCAAACGAAACCGAAATATCCGAAATTTCGGATATTTCGGCAAAATTTCGTTGAAATATTTTTTTTTGAATTAAAAAAATGGACGAAATCAGAACCGAAATTGGGCCAAAATTTCATGAAATTTCGTTTATTTCGGAGAAATAAACTCATTTTTTTTAGCCAATTTCTTTTTTTTTTCTTTTTTAATAAGTACTAACTAATAACTTCTAAAATACAAATAATAAACTTTGTCAATAAAAAAGTGACATCCAAAATTTGTTTACAATATACATGTATCCAAAATATGTTGGATTCAAATTCTAACATCTAAAAAAGTACAATGTATAAAAGTTTACACTTTATTTATTGATTTCCTTCAATTTT
>JAUPMG010057766.1:0-13640 GCA_031762675.1 Pachysandra terminalis | reverse complement strand
TAATAATGTCAGCAGTTATTACTTAGAATTGTGGTTATGATGATCGATCCGCGGTTCAGTGATGAATCCCGAAGGTCTCGTCTCTAGATTCGTGAAACGGGTTTGGGGCGTGACAGGGAGGTGGAGAGCATCGGGCTGGACTTCCTCAATTCTCAACTTAGGAATTGAAGAAAAGAAGGTTTTAGTAAAAAATTGTAAATCTCATATTTTAGCTAAAAAAACATGAGATTTAGCTACTCATCGATGGCTGATCTTCGACAAGGATGTAGAATTGCATCTCCATGTACAGGATACGCCCCAAGAAATCAAGAACACGAAGAACAGGACGAATAGATTGCAAGAACAAAGAATTCCAATCCAATTCAAACTCTAATTCTATTCATGATAATCTCTAAAACCTATTAAGAGTCTTATTATACAAAATTCTAAGTTTAAAAGCTATATAAAAGAAGTCGGAGATCAATCGTTTACAGACCCACATTCTAATCAAACACAGAACTATTGCTATAAATACGCATGCGCTCGATCACACCGCCCTTGTGATCAATCGTAGCTCTGCGCTCGATCGCAATGCGATCGATCGCACTGTGTAATTCTGGGCTAAGTTTTGACTTGTATTTTGGGATTCCAATTGGACTATCTCCGTGGGATTTTTCCTCAATCTTCAAGGTGTATTTGTCTTGGATAATGAGCCTTGATCCTCTCCTTTTGTGGACTCTTGAAGCTTGATCCAATTGAAGCTCTAGTGTCTTGGTTTAAGCCCACATTCTCCTCATCCTTATCAAACCTGCAAAATAGTATAATTGTATTAATTCATTCAATTAACATATCTCTAAGACTAATAAATAGCAGTAATAAGTCCAAAAGTGCAAGTGTTACACATTTATCAGGCGTGAGCTCACTGGTGTTACCGGAGCTAGGATAAATGCAACGGAGGAAGATAGCATGCAGGATCCTTCAGGTTGTACGAAGCTTGGTGGCAGCAAGGGCATTGCTATTCTTCCATGTGGCATTGTAGCCACATAGAACCTGGATCACCACGGGGCGCTCAGAAAAGGGAAGCTCAGGGATAGTGCTCAATTCATTGTTCATAGGAACATGAATAAGCGAAGAAACAAGATGGAGGTCAAGGATGCGAGGTCCAAGAGGAGTGATGAAGGTGATGGAGGAAGTCTCAAGGTCGGTCACAGTGACGTACTCGTACATGGTCCAGGTGAGGATCTCGGAGGCTTGACTGCCCCAACTTATGATGGGTTTTCCAACCTACGGCTTTAAGGATGGCCGAAACACCATAAGACTCCACATTTGTTTCCACGGTGGGTCTCTCTATCACAATCTTCATATCGGCAAACTCAAGAAGAGCTGCCTGGGGTTCTGGCTCTGGCTCAAAAGGAGACTCAATGTCCTCCACCTCGTAAGGGTCGGGTGAGAGTTCTCTCCTAGAGGTGGATGTCCTAGGTGATTTGGTTTTCTTGGAGCCTCTTTTGGTTCTAGGCATGGTTATACTAAGATTTGGAAGAAAAGGAAATCTAGGTTTTGAAAATGCACAAGATTCCAACAAAAACAAGGAAAAAGGAAGGGAAGAAGTTTACCTTGCTAGAAATGGGGCTTGAAGGGCTTGATTTTCCAAGGAAATGAGTTAGAAGGGTTGGAAGAAGCAGCTAAGACAAAAGGAGAAGAAGAAATGAAGAAAAACAACTTAAAAACACATCAAATAGGCTTGGCTAGGACTTCGGCCTGACGTTTGGTTGGCCTAACGGGTCACCGAACAGGTCGCCGAAGCCAACCAGAGGTCCAAAAATAAAAAATTTTAAATGCACATTTTTCTCATAATTTTAGAAGCCAATTCGTCACATTAAATCATTCCAAACATGAAAATTTTAAAGAAATTAAATTAGATGTGGGTACTGGCCTGGGTCTGATATGAATAGCGTCTGACCAGAATTAGATAAAAAAAACCAAAACAATACATAAAAAAATATTAATATAATAGTAAGTGGTAAGATATAAATTAATTATAATTTATTAATCTTCTTACTTAAATATACAAGTCCAATTTCAGTAAATTTGTCAAATTTCTCTGCCTATTGCATTTGCAACTACATTAGCTTTAAAATTTGAAAATTTCTTAGCATTGGTGTTCTAGGTATTTTTAAATTATTTCAATCAGTAATCATAAGTCTAAGATCATCACATCCTAGAAAACATGAAAATCCAATACTTAGCAAGGACTTCACCCTAGTAGTCGCTACATTAGAACACCCAGGAATAGTTGTCTAGTAACTCTTGATTGTCAGTCCAGAGTACTGACGAGGGTGCACAACCAACAATTATAAGTATCTCACTAACTCACATCCTACTCATACTTAAACCCCTTATCCCTTACTCAATTTAACTGAAGGTTAACCTATAACGTTCTACCCTGAGATCCTATACAAATCCTAAGATAGTTACTCGAGTCTTAGAAGAACTTAGGCTCTGATACCATTTTTGTCATGAACCAAACCAGAAATTCCCAATTTCTGAGATTTTCAGATTTATTCGCAACCTTCACCCTGTATTTCTACGAATGTGGATAACAATGGTCAAAACATAAGTAGAAGTTAGTTTTATTTCTAGTAAGATATGAGTAACTAATACTACCACAGCTAAAATAAACCAAATCTAAGAAAATAAAAGTCTGCTCTTAGACTATTTTAATTTTTCTACCAAAGTGCGCTACCCATTCCAGTCTCTCTCATCGCATCTACGCTCCGAAACCAAAATTATAAACAACACACATAAGCTGGAAGCCAGGATGAGTAAACCTTCAATGAAGTGTATTCTCCCATGTTCCAACATTATGAGACAAGTACGATAAGTGTACAATGTGTAATAAGCAGTATATGTGCCAGTGGTGAAAAATGGGGTGATTTTACTATAAATTCACAAATCTGATGTTCTCTCACATCCTTACTGAGTATATCTCAATAGGCAATAACTCTACAACTATATGCTTAGATCTATATGAAAACCAGGCCAAGTGTTTCATACACAAGGCTCTCACACTAATTTCAACAAAGATATGCAAATGCAAGTGAAATGCAAACGTTGTATGAAAGGTGAAATATCGTAAGTTCCCACGTGATCCCAATCTCTATCCAGGATGTCCCAGCAACCTGAATGCACCCCAAGATGTTCCAGCAACCTGAAATCATCCCCCGTATGAACGAACTAAGGGATAGGATTATTTTGTGTACAACATAGTTTCCCCCACTTATTTTTGATCATGGGCCCGTGGCCAAAGCTTACATCCACGTGTCTATTTGTTCAGGGAATCTTACATATTCAAAATCCAACAGAAAGTATAATATGGTCTCACTATCTCCCAAGCTTACGCCAACGTGTGGATCCTTGCGTATCCATCATCCCTCAAGACTGTAGAGGCCTCCTTATGTGGGTTCACTCTCAGCTTGGGTACGATAACAGGGGACCTCTCGTAGGACAATAATAGCTATCAAGTCAAATATCTCATGTGTTAGTCTAAACTCAAGGGTATCATATGGGGTATTAGACTAGGCAATCACAGCCTGAAGGTCTATATACAATATTCATATTCAAGTCCATTTATTAATGCATCATACAATGCTTTTACAAACATATATTCAGAGCATCAAACAAATGGGCACAATCCCATAGTCTACTCTACCAAGTACCTCAATGTGCACATACATTTAGTAAGTCTGCATCTATTATACAATTGGGAAAACAATTCAACTATAATTTTATATGCAAATGATATAAGTCTAACTAAGCACACAAGCTCTAAACTCCATACCATTCACAATAGATATTTAAACATATTCCATTCATCATAAACATCTCTTGAGGCATAATAATGTCTTAACCAATCATTCATCCAAAGGAACTATGCAAGAGGTACCTCAATAATGCCTTTTTCATCAAAAGTGAAGATTATTACTTCACCACTACCACCATTAGCATCCATACATATGTAATATGATGGTCTAGAGCTAATAGGAGTGTTTTTGGGCCATTCACACTTGTATTCCCAAAACCTCCTATAGCTTGGCCAAGTCTAAGAAAAGTAGCTTTCGGGTTGAGGGGTCATGTTTTGTATGGTAAGTCCTTTAGTTCTGGAAATAGATCAAACACATGAGGTTAGTCAAGAATCAAGATACACATGCTCCCATTTGAATAACTCAAATTGGACCAAGGGAACCGTTCGGCGGGGTGCTCGGCGATCCTTCGGCACGCCAAGAAGTGCAAAAGTGTGCCAAATAACTTGGCACCTTGGGGTTTGGTCCGAATGTGTCTCGATACCAAATTTTGGTTTGGCAACCTCTTAAGCTCTCCTAAATAGGTCTCGGCGACCATTCCCATGAGCCCAGAAAGAGCTCTGACTTTCGTCCGAAGCTCGGGAAAATGCCAAATGAACTGAAATTTCACAGGAAGGTAGCTCTAACTCCTATGAAGGTCCAATTATATTTTATTTTTAAAAAAGATTAGTCTAAAGTAGGGATTTGCGGTTTTCTCTCTGTTTTCTCCACTTAAGGTTTTGGTTTTCCAAATAACAGGTCAAATAAATAGTTCAGGGGTTTAGGTTACCATCTAAAGTATGTAAATCAAATACAAATCCCATGGAGAAGGTGGCCACTCAACAATTAACCCTTCTTCTAGGTCATAATATTAAAACATAACCAAATCACAACTTCAAAGAGAGGATACTCAACTTGGGGCGTTGCTGGAATTGCGTCGGGGTTGATCCGTCGTGTTTTAGCGATCTCCAAAGTCTCCAATGTATTCCAATGCTCCAAGAAAAGAGAAGAGAGGAAGAAGAAGAAGAAAATGAAGGAAAATGACCAAAGGCTCCTATTTATAGTTTCTTTACAGGTCTAATAGGGAATAGGTTCAGCAGTAGGGCCAAGCGGGGTTTCTAATTCTATATTTTTCAACTGGCCACATAGGCAACTTCTGCTAGAGAGCTTTTACTGGAGGGTCTGAGGTGGATCTCTAGAGCTATCGGATATGATTTATTATCCTGTCTAATTATTTTATTTATATTAATTATCAAGTTTGTTGTTAACTAATCTTGTTAGCTATTAATAATCTAATTCCTAATTTAGTTTTAAGGTCTAAGGTTGATCCTCGGTGTTTTTAATTTCACGTGATTAAGGATTAGGTGAGCACTAATCTTGCCTATTAGTGAGTTTATTTTACTAATTTTAAATTAAATATGGGTTCTAATCTTAATTGTTTAGGGTGATTATTCAGGTTCTTACACCACTAAAATTCAATTTTCCCGTTATGGTGTTTCAATTGAAATTATTGAAATACTCACGGGATTGACATGATTGAAGAATGGGCGAAGGTTTATACTATCTACATCCACGTTTTCAATGGGATCTTCAAAATGGAGGGGGATCATTTCTCCTTGAAATGACCTGTAATTCGTCCAATTTAGAATACATATGAAGATGTTTCTTAAACATAAGGTCTCATAACAATATAACATTGCCACGAGAATAGCTTACCCGACCAAGTCCGTATCCTCCCAAACACTTCTCCTCCTTCTATCTACTTCTAATTGCCTCGTCTGTCCACAATGCCATACATGGTGTCAAATTATTTGGCAAAGAGCCTCCAATAACCACTCGATCGTAATAAAGCATGTGTATAAAAAAACAAGAAGCCTTTAGAATACAAAGGTGTGTCTAACTAAAAAAATAGTAACAAAATTCATAATATAAGTTAATATTACCTGTAAAAAGAGCAGACAACCATTGACTCCTTTCTTTTTTCCACCCTGGAACTCTTTTACGTGGACCAAGAGTTTACCCAACAAAAATTTACCCCAACTATACTCCCCAATTTTTTTTACATCAAATAACAAAGCAAGAAACTCTGAACTTACTTCGAGTGAACTCGATGGAAAAACAATAGTACATGTAGAGAAAATGATAAAACATCTTAAGAAATCATTGTCCAACGATGCCTTCAGTCTCTCCTCCAAAAAATTAAGACTGATACTACCATTCCTTACTTCAAAACTATTGAACAAGTCCGCTAACTCCAAAGTCAAACCCCCTGATGTGTTGACATCTAAACCATAGGATGGCAATCCCATGATAAGCTCAACATCACTAGGATCATACATAATTACTTTGTTTGATCCTAAGGTGATGTGCTTCTCTATCGTATCTACTCTCTCAACCAACCATAAACATAATGACCTACACAACATAGTACATTGTTGGCTGAATAGCCCACCAAATCCTATGCTACATTTCAAATCTCTCTGGGTCTCATTAAAATTTAAATCTTGTACTAACTTAACAAATCGGCCAACAAAGCATCTCGAAGATATAACATCCTACAAATAAACAAGAACGAAATCAAATATGGACAGCATAAACACAAAACTACATCTGTAATAAAATTTATTATAATGGAACGTACCCACCTATACAAACAAAGAAAATTAAATAAAATAAAACACTTTAACCTGTTTGTGTTTCTCGGCAGAGGCACGTGTGGGGCCAACTCCGACATGAGCCTACTTCTCAACATCAGTCATCTTAACATGTCTCTCCTTAACATATCTTAACACTTCAACAATTATTTACGTAAGCAAAAATTGTGATGAAAGAATAACTAACATTTTGACAATCTATTTCCGACTCTTGAGCCCTTAATAATTTTCATGTGTTGTTTTACTAAATCTTGGCTGCATTAACACGAGATATAAAGAATATTGATTGAACAAGAACCTAAGCATGTCATTAATTTAAAAAAAATAAAATTGTACTCTAATACAATTACTTGTATAAAATCCAAGCATTCGAATTTCTAGCCTTCTGTGAAGTACTAGCATTTGTCGATGAATCTTTTGACCCGGATACCCTTTTAACCATTGTATTTTATAATGCTGCAAAAGAATAAGGGATTAGAAAGGGAGAGAAAAATATCATTAATAACAGAGATAATACAGTTGAATTTACAATCGAGAAAAACAAGCCACACTATGACACATGGAACATGAATTAAGCAAGTCGAAATAAGAAATCCTAACAAGTGCAACTCCCAATTCAAAATAACAAATCCAAGCTAACCAAGTATCAAAAAAGTCAGCACATCAATAGATTTCAATAACAAATAAATACAATTTCTAATTATATGCAAATAGGAAAAATTTAATATTATAGTAGTAATATAATATTAGGAATTGCTTTCGAAATCATAAGAAAATATCATCGAAAAATTAGCAATAGCTTTTGCTTTTCAAATAACATGTTATAGTATTATAGTGCCTAATTATGCAATGCCTAATTCCACAAACAAGATAAAATAAATATAAATATATCATTTAATTACGAAACAAAACTAACTAGAATTACGAAGAAAAAAATAATTTTAAAAAAAATTCATACCTTGGTTAGATTGAGCTTGAAATAAATAACTAGGTCAAGCAATGCAAAACTTTGCCAGGGAGTAATTAAGGGCATATGCTGGTTAATTGATTACTAATTTAAGAAATACTTTGTGAAGAAATTTAAAAAAATAAAATAAAATCATACGTTGGTTAGATTGAGCTTGAAATGAAAAACTAGGTCAAGCACTGCGAGAACCGTCAAGGGAGCAGAAAATTCTAGCAGGGGCAATACCTCCAAACCCGACGATACCCTAACCTCAACAACCAAATCCTAACAGAGGACAAAAGCCTAATTCCAACGAATCAGTTTGTTGAACGAATAAATCCAAAAAATAGAAAGGTCATGAATTGATAAGGGAGAACAGAGAAAAAACGAAGGATCCCAAGATGTAGGAAATGAGACGGAAATGAGACGGAGATTAAACCTAAAGGGAGAAGGGAGAACGAATGGAAGGCATTACAATACCTTAATCCTAAAGAAAATGACAAACTGAAGAGGGATAAGATGAAGAACACGAACGGAAAAGAGAGAAGGAAAGGAAAAACCTTTGGTTCGATTGAAAAAGAGGGGTATAATGGACATTTCTCCTCCAATTTAATTTGTATTAAAAAATGAGGGAAAAGGCAAAATGACATATTGGGAAGGAGTCGGCTACGGGACCAACCGTTTTAAAACCTTTCTAAAAAGTTTAAGCAATTTTAGTACCCTTTAACAAGCATGACTAACTTTTACTTAATCTCAAAAAGTATAACTAAAAATGAGTTCCCCAAAATTAATTTAGAGGATCTTCATGCCACGTGGCAAATTTTGATATTGAAACATGGCATGCAAGTTGGGGTTGATCGAATGTATAGGTGGAGCAGTGGGTTTCCCCAAATAAGTGTCCACGTGTGAGATATTTATCACAACAAATATTTTTCTTTTTAATGCCCCTCCAATAAACTACGAGTCCAGTAAAATTTAAAAAATATTGTGAAGATTAACGGTAGCGCACTTCTCCTTACCAGTATTTCAACATGTTCAAGTTGGCAACAGGAAGAAAACTAATTTTCTTAGTTGTTCCCGCACAGACCCGATTCTTAATGGTTCTATCTTTCATAGAGCCAGAACCAGACCCAATTACGAGGTGGGTCTATAAACTAGGAACCGAATCATTTTAAAACTCGTTCGGTTCTGTTGGATTTGTCAGGTTCCACCATTGGCCCCTAGATAAGAAAGAAAGAAGGTAAACGATTTATCTCCTTTAAATCTTTAAGGCTCTTTTTTTTTTTTTTTTTAAATACTACAAGTCATTGGTTTAATGTTGACCGGTTCTAGTTCAGGTTTTTGTACATTAAACCAGTTTAGATTTAGATTTTAACATATATAGTTGGTTGATTGCATTTGGTTTACATGATTTTGGTTTTCGATTCGATTCGATTCGATTTAATAAAGGCTTTAACTGAAAAATGAACCGAACTAATTCCGTTTTCTATTTTTCAAACCACAACTGAACGCAAGTTGAAAATAACCAAACCAAACCGAGTTTTTTCAGTTTGATTCAATCGGTTTTCAGTTTCAACGAAACCAATTGACACTCCTACAAATGGACATTAAAAAATTAAAATACAAGTCATTGGTTTAATGTTGACCGGTTCAGGTTTAGGTTTTGAATACATTAAACCAGTTTAGACGTATCTCCAACGGATTTGCATATCGTTACTTCGATCGCGAATCTCCAACGTCTCTATTTTTTCCCGCTTTTCCCCCAAATCGTCTCTCTTCAAACAACCAATTCGATCTCCTGTTGATTTCTACTTCGACAGCACTTGTTCTTCCCCCTACACAAGCGCTCCCTCCATCCCCAAGCCGTTTGGTGATTTCTACTTTAGCGCTCCGACCAGTCCTACCCGAGTGAGCCTCTGCATTGTACCGTGAATTCAACAACCTCTCTTTCATCCACGACGGTAACACCATCTCTAGTCGAAGAAGCGCTTATTTTTCTTCAATGATCCCTTTTGATTTAGAAACCCTCTCTCTCTCTCTCTCTCTCTCTCTCCGCCGATGAGCTCTTCGACGGCGGCAAAATCCGACCCCTGAAGCCCTCGCCTCGGTTGCAACTCGGTGACGGATCCGCCGAGTCTCGAACTCGGACGAGCTCCGTTTCGTTTCCGAGATCTCCGATCTCTCAGGGTAAGAAGATGTTCCTCGAAGCCTTCTCGCCGCCGCAATGGAGCAGAGCCGGAAAGGAGGAAAGCACGAACGAGGCAGAGAAAGGGTCTCTGCATCATCATCGGTTGTTTCGAATTCGGGGAGAGGGACTAGATCGCTTTCTCCTTTTAGGGTTTCTGAGTTTGCTTGGGAGTAAGACCCTCATCATCAACAGCAGAATCATTATCAGAACACGAAACCCTCATCGTCGAATTCAAAAGGCTCGTCATCTTTTACTACTTCTTCTTCATCGTTGCCGTTCAAAGGTTACCGGAAATGGAGATAGAGCGATTTTCTACTATTTCAAAGCGCCTTGGAAGGATGAGCAACTGACAAAAACCCTCTGAATAAATACAAAGCTTTCTCCACTCCAAAGTCCAATCAACTGGCAAAAAGAGTGCAGCGATAGATGTACTACAGATCGCGTTAAAGGAGGTGTTCAAGGAGACTGCGAGCCCTAATCCATTTTTTATAGGCCCTTAAGATTACAGAGTCCTCTGTTTTAGATCTCATCACTGTGAGTTTCGGTCCTCTTCTGTATTTCTTTTTCTGATTAATTGATTTTCTTTTTCTTTTAGGTCGTTTAATTTTGTTATTATGTTCAACTTGATCAAGTGATTCAATCATCACGTGAATGAGAACTTCAGGTGATTCTTCTGCTCTGGTATATAGCATATTGTGCTTAATTTCATGTAATTTTGTGTGTTTGATTTTCTGTTTCGTATTAGAACTGGTCCTATTGGATTGTGCATGGATTGAGTCATTTAATGATCTAAAACAATGTTTTGTAGTATTGAAAACCTCCAAGATTTAAAAGATGTGATTAAACAAGACACTGCTTTATTTGTTTCACCTAAAAAAACCCAGAAAACCAAACCCCAAAGTGTACAAGAAAAGAAGTCAAAAAGTCTATCTGTGGGGTAGAAAATATCAGATAAAGGTTTATATAGGGTCAAGCTTGCTTTGATTGGTTTATTTTTCAGGCAATTACCTCGTCCGGATTAACTGTTATGGTTCAGTTTCAGGTGACCTGATGGTTTGAATCATTAGATATGGGGGTGCAGGGAAATGGGTTTGTCGGGTGGTTGCCGTTGGCGATTTGGAAATTAAGAACTGTTTGTTAACAATATATACATGATTTTGAGGTTGGTCTTCCTGGTTGCTGCTTCAATTGCAGCCTATGCAGTTAAGCAGATTAACATCAAATCGAAAAGACCCCGGATCTCTTTAACCAATGCTTCAGGTATTAATACTTTTTCTTATTTTGCAAACATTTTGTTATGGAGGTGTGAAATTCATTGAGAAAATTTCTGCCTCTCTTATATTATTTTCAGATTATAGCACCTATAGTTCAAGCACTAGTACTATAAGGTGGCCTGGTTCATCTTCTGTTGCACATTCTCATTTGATTAATTAGGAATTCTAGTGCAACTTGATAACATAAGTTGTGTCTGCTAAATTTTTACCTAATGTAAGTAATAATACTAATTATATAGTTTTGGATTTGAAACTATAAAATTAGTAGGGTTTAGAATATATTTTCATGCTTGAATTAGTTTGCAATTATATCTTCTGTTTTTAAGTTCAGATTTGAAGTTGCTGTAAAAATACTATGATTTTATTTTTTTTAAGTTTAAATTTGAAGTTGAGGGGAGATTGTGTCTGCTAAATTTGTACCTAAGGTAAGTAATAATACTAATTATATAGTTTTGGGGTAAAATTACAGTGATTTTGTTTTGCAGTTGCTATAAAAATATTATGATTCTGTTTTTTAGTATGGACTTTTACATCCCTACCTAATATATTGAAATTTAATTTCAAAATTTATGTCCAAAGAACAATGTGACAAATTAATTCTTCATACATAAAATCCTATGGTCAAAGATATTGAACAAATTTTAAAATTTTAATATCATTTGTTCTCTAAGATATATATATATATATATTAAATAATAAGAATACTCAACTCGTTAATGGCAAATTTTTAATGTATGGTCAAAGATATTGAACAAATTATAAAAATTTTAATATCATTTGTTCTCTAATATATATATATTAACTAATAAGAATAATCATCTCGTTAATGGCAAATTTTTAATGTTTTAATATTTAAACATAATAACAAGACAACAAGTTACTTGACTTAAGGAGACAATAAGTTATACATACATTAAGACGTTAATTAAGTAATATATTTATTGATAATACTTTTGGTATAACTACTGATCAGTGGATCCCTTCTATTTTTATGTTTGCCAATTTTGAAAAATTAAAAATTATTTTATTTATTTATACAATTAAATAGTTTGTGTCATTTACATTAAGAACATAACTTATATATAGCTATTTTGACCTGTATGATTTTTCGTACGAGGGTAAAAAGTCATATTTTTTTGAAGTCATATTCTATAATCAAACTTCAATATCTTTGGTAGGATGTAAATATCCACCCTTAAGGGTATAGTCATATAGAAAATAAAACTTTCTCTCATAAAGCAGAAAAAAGGGAGAAATACGCATGAGTTAGTTTTGGATCAGATAGAATTGTTCCTTGTTATATATTTTAGTTTTGCTTAGTGATTTTTTATTCTACCGAGCAACTTTCTTATCAATTTTACTTTTTAAAGTTCAACTTTGTTTGTACAACGAGAATTTAGAATTTGAGAATGCAAAAAATTTAATATGTTGATTAGATTTGAGCATTAGTAAAGGATACGGATGTGTTAAACATGTATGAGATTTACTCAAACATTGTAGTACCATTTTGGTACTAAGATTTCTATCTAAATCATTATTTTGTTGCAGTAGAAAATTTGTGCTTAACTTTGTTTTTCGAATAATTTTTTTTATTGTCAATCAAGCATTACTTGATCTCCGGCACCGTCCTTTAACCGGTTTCTTGCATGGATTTAATCGTGGTTACTCTAAGACTTCATTATTGCTATTCCTATTCCTTGTTTTTAGTTTTCTGTTTCTATAACCATATAATCAGTCATCATGGTGGTTAGTGTGTAGCAGTAGGCCTATTTATCTTTTTATTTATTTATGAATTTCACATTTTTTTCAGTTATTATCTTATACTAATGGGTCTTTTGAGTATTTATCTCAGTTTATTTCAATTTTAACTGAATTCATATAGACTGATATGTTTTAAGTTTTCTGTTTTCTCAGATTTTCCTTAATTTGGGATATTGACAACTTGTATATATGCCAGTTTTTTCGCAAGTCTCCAGCTGATATCAGCAATGGCTTATGCAATTAGTTTCAAGTTGTTCTTTGATTACGCTTGTCGAACTCCTTCACTAAACTTGTATATTTGCCAGTTTTTTCGCAAGTCTCCAGCTGATATCAGCAATGGCTTATGCAATTAATTTCAAGTTGTTCTTTGATTATGCTTGTCGAACTCCTTCACTAAAGTCTTTGAATTACAGATATCCTCTGATTAACATTTAATATTCTGTTTGGGTTTTCTTTCTTTTATTCTTTTTATACTGGACATATATAATAAACTGTTATTAGATTGTTTTGCTGCTATTGATTTTCCATGTTGTATTGCATTGCGAGTATTAACGAGTCCACTAAGATATATTCTGTTGTGTTGCACTATACTGTATATTCTTAGCATATTGTGGATGTTATATGAGTATTGTGGCTGTCCCTTTGGATACAATTATTGGTATATGAACTGGGTTTTGCCTTTTTTCTGCCTTTATGAAGGATGACACTTCTTTCCATGATCTGATGATAGATAATTTTACCTATATCATCACTAAGATGTTCTAGAATTTGTGTCATTGTTTTGGATTTATCCTTACTTCTCGTCATGTACTTGTTTATGTGATTGAGCTTTACTAGTTGATAAAGATGTTCTAGGTATCACTTGATGTATTGTTTGTTATGTGGGATTCCTTGGAGCTTTGGCTTAACAGACAGAACAAAGATCTTTAGGCCCTAAAATTTTGACATGTGACAAATGTTCTAAAATATTAAGACTCACCATTGAGTAGATTGCACTTA
>JAUPMG010057765.1:827-27571 GCA_031762675.1 Pachysandra terminalis | reverse complement strand
TTCTTTTAAGATAGTATTCTTTGCTTGTTGGGCCGTGTAGCTCAGGCCTTTGGCCCATAATATTTTTCAGGTTATATATGCATACGGTGTGCCTCCAAAGTAGGCGCTTGATTGAGTGACCTAAGGCAATGATCGACGAGATCACGACTTCTGGGTTCCGAGAGTTATTTATTGGGATGTAGATTGGTATTTTTATTTGATGTAATAGAGTTATACATTGATATTGTATCATTGAACCGTAAAAAGGGATTGTTGATAATATAATTACACTGATGATATTGTTTAGCATTTATCCAGATTAAATGCTGTAAGGATGTTATCGATCTTGTTTTATGCCGCAGTTATCATTGATGGTGTTAAATGATAATTAATATGATGATGAGAATGTGTTGACTTCCACCCTCAAGTTGAAATTATGATGATTTGTGATATTGGAGGGTGAAGGTCATGCCTTGGCATCCTAGACGTCACTCGAGTTGATACACGTGCGTCCGGAAGAGCGGGGCATGACAGATATCACCGGTCCGGCTGATCCAAAAAAAAAAAATTTAAGGAAGATCCAACTTTTGGATTGGATCTGGATTCTGGATTGGCCACTGGCGTATCGTCGATCCGAATCGGGATCGGCTAGAACCGGTCCGATCAAAGATCCTGAGACTTAAAACCCTGCCTGATTTCCAGAAAAAAGAGGGAAAAAATAATGCTATAACTTTGGGTGTCATCGTTTCTTCTTCTTCATTTTTCCCCCATAAAATCCAAAGTAATGTTTGGTTAAGCATAAAATTTGTTAGAAAATGAAAATATTTTGAGCCATTTGAATATATATTTTCACCATCGCCACTCATTCTTCTTACTCTTTGACGTCTGATACAAGTCTCATTTTGGACAAGTGGGTATGAATCTTTAGTATGGAAGATGTTTGATTTTCAGGTATTGATTATCACATGTGGGAGTATACCATCACTTTTCCGGGTGTACTTGTGGATGAATGTTATTGTTAATAGGTGGCATGTAGATTTTAAGTACAGGTTACAAAAATATATTTTTTTTTCAATATATAAAAAAATTAAATTATCTTTAGCAACGGTCGGAATCACAGCTAAATGCCATTAAAATTAAATTTATTTAAAAAAAAATTTGCGACATTCCGTTGCTAAATGTCATTTTCAGTGGCGCTCAGAAAACAACGGCTATAAGTAAAGCTTTTAGCGGCAGATAGAAAATAGCCGCTAAAAGCACTGGTGAAGGCTTTTGCGAAAATACTTTCATTGGAGGGCAGTATGACTGCCGCTAATAGTATCAGCAGCGAGGTTTGTAAAGATTTAGCGACAGCGCACATTAATCTATCCCACCCTACTCATATCCTGTTTGGTAGACATGTAGATTAAAGTCTTACAAGAAATATTGGCTAATACCAACATAGATTAAAGTATTACAAGAAAAATAAAAGAACGACTAAAGGCTAAAGGTATTCTGGTTTTTGGATGTTGAAAACAAAGATTATTTTTATCACATGGAAGAATGATTTCGCCAATCCAAATCATCCATTTCATTGGATGATTAAAGTGAACCTCACATGAAGTTGACACTTGTCCCAAACGGATTCACAAAAAAGAGTGACCATCATCAACTAGAAGCTGATTAAAGTGAAAGCCAATTTCAGGTTCAATAGATCTCTAATGGTGAGGCCCACTTGTGAACAAGTGTCAACCTTGTGTGAGGTTCACACAGCTCAGATTCACAGAAGATCCGCGTGTATAGAACACTTTGAAAATGAGGGTGACCAAGGCCTTCTAAAAGAAAGAGGAAAATTTGTCCCGAATGGGGAGGTTCTTAAACTGTAGAAAAGATTCATCAAGTTCATAGAAGATTACAAATATCAAATGGACAGTCTGTGAATAAAACCAAGCTCAGAACTAATTGTTGGAATTTAATTGAATGTGGAAAAATAAATAATGGAACTTCCAAACATGGTAATCACATTTGAAATTGTTATAATTCAATAAAGGTTCATACCATAACCATTCTAAGGAACAAGAAGTCGGGTGAGGATCTTCTGTGATCTGATCACAGGAAACCTCCTGCGAACCTCACAGGAGGTTGAGGTTGACACGTGTCCTAAGTGGGCCCACACCTTTAACTGGCTTCTACCTTAATAGGTGGAAGCCGGTTAAACCAAGAGTTCATCCAACATAGAAAACGGAAAAGGAATCCAATAATGAAATAAAATAAAATAAAATCTATTGATTCATAATCAGTTCTGAAATGACTACCAACAATACAAATCCTATATAGGTCCTAAAATAGGGTGAGGATCTTCTGTGCTCCAGAGCACAGGAGATCAATACGGGTCCATAAGTGATCCCCATTAAGAAGGATGACCTACAACTTTTAAAACCCTAAGAAATTGGTGAACACTAAGGGGCCACAACTTTAACCGTCTTCTACCTTAATAGGTAGAAGTCGGTGCAAATTGTGGGCCCGCCTAATACACATGTCGATCTTCTGTGCAGAACACAGGAGATTTCTTGTGCTCTAGAGTATAGAAGATCTTCACTCTTCTATCATTATCATAATTGTACGAGGATCCAATTCACACTAACTAAATAGGAAAAGTCAAGGAAGAAAATCGTCTGCAATAAGATTGTGTGGTACCAACAGCACTATATCACAGACGATTTTATTCTGTTTTTCATTAGGAGGAGGATTCTCTGTGAGGTATTCTCCTGTGAGGTTCATAGGAGGTGGACACGTGTCCCTAGGGGGCCACATCTTTAATTGGCTTCTACCTACTAACGTAGAGGCCGATTAAAGTTGTGAGTCCCCCGGTTCATCCTTTTCTAGGGTTTTAAAAGTTACAGGCCACCCTTCTTAATGGGGCCCACCTATGGACACGTATCCACCTCCTGTGAACCTCACAGAAGAATACCTCACAAAGGATCCTCGCCCGTTCTTTCTGGGGGGTGAACCACTTTGGCGCTCGAAAAATTGGATTCAAAGAGATGGGATTGGAAAATTTTTATACTCAGAACAGAGTATTTGTTATGTACACACCAATACTCATCGCAGACGTACGCATGAATTGTGGTTCACTCACCGAACGTTGTTTTTAGTGATGATGTGAAGAACAACTGGATCTGTGACGTACGTGCACGTACGCTCTAGCCGATTTTCCACCATATTCGCTCGAGACGAAATGCTCTCGTCTACTACTACTGCGTGTACAAGAGTCATGATTGGTGTAGACGATCCTAGCCTGTCACCCAGTACTGATGATGAGCCAATTTGAAAATTGATTCCCTTAAATCATAGCATGACATCTAGCAAGGATAGTTATGTAAATATACATTCTAAATAACGTAGATTTGAAAATCTAAATATCTTCTCGAAAATGTCATTTTTAATAAGAAGATATTTCTAGAAATAGTATATCTCGAAAATGTCTATTTCGTAAGAATCATTTCGAGATATCCACAAGATAGGTTAGCCACCTCGAGAGGGCTAATTCGTCATTTATAGGTTAGCCACCTCGAGAAGGCTAATTCGTCATCTATATGTTAGCCACCTCGAGACGGCCAATTCGTCATCTATAGGTTAGTCACCTCGAGACGGCCAATTCGTCATCACAAGTTAAATCTCAAATGAGATTATTAACATACACTTGTATTTTGAAATATTTTAGTTATGCATTTCGAAATGACCAACATGTATTTCGAAATAGTTTTAGCTAGGCATTTCGAAACAACCAACTTATTATTCCAAAATCATATTTTTATCTTTTAGGATAATCATATGAATAGTTCGAAATCAAATTTCGAAGTAGTTAATCGAAATGATCATTATGAAAACATAATGTTATGAATTATAAGGGAACATTCTCTAACATTTATTACTCCTCGAAATTAGTGAATTCGAGGTTATCAATTTAAAGCATAGGGGAAAATAAATCTTAGACTTTTATGAATGGAGGGTCAGAGAGATAAGTCATGTCAAGAGCCTCGAAGGACTTGAAGCATTTAAGGACTTCAATCAGTACAGAACAGTAATGTATCATTAACTTTGTAACCTCAAATTCATTACTAATCTGAACGTTATGAAAGCATTTTATTGAAACATTATGTATTGAATTAGACATTTTGGATATTGAATATTCAAATCAAAACGCCTGTTCAATCAAGCGTTTTCAGATCTATTCATGAAACGTTGCAAACTGTTAAGTAACGAGTTTGAGGTTATAAAAGGGCAACGATAGATCAGAAAGAGTGGTTAATTTATCAGATTCCTTGGCACTGAACATTCTCTGAGAATTTGCAGAGCTTTTTCTTGAAAATTCTCTTTCCTAAAATTACGTTCTGTGTTGTCTTTTTGAACATTCCTGACTGATCTCATCATTTCCCTCTTTGCTATTATCTTTCAAAAAGAAATCTTTCACTGGAACGGTCTTTCTTTGATTTAGGCCAGTGAAAGCAAGTATTTGAATCCACTAATTGTGCAAACCATTTTGGTTAATTGACATTTTGAGTCATTTACCGGTTTGTGCATTACTAGTACTACGCTTACATAAGAATAAAAGCACAAGTTAATAATGTAGTAGAGGTGACTATGGATGATTATTTAGAAGTATTGGATCGAAATACGCTACAACGTGCACATCGTGGCTTCAAATGGGCATAACTTTCGGTTCCGGTGTCGGAATTAGGCTTATAATACCATTACGAAAAGCTAACGATGAGAGCAACAATACTATAAACAGCCTCCAAAGTCTTTTACCCGTTTTTGTGACCTGTTTTCCTAGTTCTTTTAAGATTGTTTTTAGCAGTGTAACTTTTAATTTTCTATTTTTTTTAGGATTGTTTTAGCACGGGCTTCTTATAAATAGTGAAGAGATTGTATAAATAATTAATTGTTAATTGATTTTATAAAATTGAACTGAGAAGATTTTTTCTTTTTCTTATTGTTTTAAGGTTTTGCTCTTAAATCTTAGGAATTTTAGAAGGTTATGATTTATGGCGGCCGGATTTATCAACACTGTTTTTCTTTGTCCTACATCAGTTAATTATCGAAAAGGTAAGTACATCGAAAGAAAGGCTCCCAGATCCAAACCAGAAATCAAGGCCCGAATCGCAGCACCAAATCGAAGAAATTCTATGGAATTAGAGAGAAGACGAAAAGACCATCTAAAATTTACTGGTGAAACTTGCTTGTGTAGTCGGGAGCTTAAAAAGTGCTTTTTAGCTTGCCTTTGTTTTTTTCTTTAGTTGTGTCCATCTCTCCCCTCCCCTTTTCAACTCTCACACTACCACCGAATCAAATCTACCAAAGCGGTTCCCCTCCTCTCCACGTATCTCGGTCAAAACAAACATAACGAAATCAAACGGTTATGAACTTCTCGGTTGGGAATAAGGATGCTCTTTCTGAACCAATGGAGATAAAATTAAGGGTTTGAACCGATCGAAAGAAAAAAAAAAGGGGGGGGGGGGGGGGGCGGCGAAAAGACTGGGATTTGAGGTTGAATCGGTCGAAGAAAGAAAAATGGAACTTATAAGGTTTGGGATTTGGGATAAATCTATAGAAGATGAAGAGTATGGGTTGGGGTTTCAATGGAAACAGTTTGGGGGTGATCAAGAAGAAAATAAACGGTTTGGTCATTCCAATTGGTTCAGAGAAATAAGAAGATCGATTATAAAGAAAAAAACAGAAGGAAGGAAGAAAAGCGTATCGGAGTCTCGCCATCATGGTTGCCGGAGAAGAAGAATCCTTCCTACCTAGTGCTGTCGTTCTCCTCTTTCTACACAACACAAATACTCTTTCCTTTGTTCAGCACCGCCCAAGCTTTTCTTTACAATGATCTAGAGCTGCTTGAGAGAGATAAGATATGGGAGGAAAGAATGGATCCACTTTCCTATTAGAATTTAAAAGCTTGGGGATAAAGTAAAAAAAGTGATAGAGACTAGAGTCAAGATATTAAAGAAAAAGTGGATAGTTGTCACTAGAATTAATAAAGTGCTGAGCCACACACAAAAACACTGCAGTGATTAATTACTTGGCGGAACTTAAACGTTTAAACTTTAAAAGAGTTGAAATTTTTCTGAAGGAAATGAACCAATCACGGATTCTCGCTGCGAGCATCACCGGCCAGTATTACTTTATTTACATAAGAACAAGAGCATAAGCTAACTCTTAACCCAAAAATAAAAAAAGAGCATAAGCTAATTAAATACCAGAAAGGTAAAACTGTAAAGTACATCCAAAGAAATTTCACAATTTTAGTACTACAGTACTGTACTTGACTTTTTCATCATGTAACAAGAAGATCTTTGATTGAGACCTGTTGGACTGGATATTAATCAGACGAAAAGCTCCATCTCCTTAGTTTCCTACTACACTACACAGGGAGTCGACGTTGTGAGTTGATATGATACGGATTGCTCTCGTCGTGATCTTGATAGAACAAGTAGTTTTGTGGTACTTGCGGAACGGTTGTATTCGTATCATTTTTGTAGAGAGCCCATCGGTGACCAAGCAGTAGTAGTAGTAGTAGCACAAGGAAAAGCAAGGTGCATGATAAAATGAAGAGGACCCAACTTATGATCACAATTGAATGGAGAAGAATGGATGAGAGTAAGATGAGTGTTAGAGCTCCGGCGAAGAACTCGACTCTGCTGTAAATAGTGAAGAAGTTGGTGGTGGTGTCATATTGCTCATGATGATGATGAGCTGGTGATGAGCATACTACCATCTCAACCATTGAAGCTATGACATAGATGAGTAAGGTGATGACAGAGGCTATCATGATTATCTTTATGGATTTCGGATGCACATCGTTGCCACCTTGATACATCACTTGTAATAATCCAACTAGGAGTTGGAGGATTAACCCAAAAAGAGCATGTTGCTGTGCGGCAATGTTATTACTTCTTGAGCTGGAGCTGCATGGCCATGGAACCAATATATAATAATTTACCCTAAAAAGATCTATATAGAGAACGAACCAAACCACAATTTATTTTGGGATAACAAATTAATGAATATCACAACACAAACTAACCTGACAGAGATGTACTGAATCGCCCTAAGATCAAGATGACCAATCGTTCCGTAATTGATCATCATATTATCTTTTGCCTGCCTCTTTTAGTATCAAGAAAGAATACTATCAGAGCGGATGTGGAATGGAGCTCATGAATTACCCTAACAAGAGCGTACGGCTAAGGTAGAGCTCTGGGTATTGGACAGAATTGAAATGTGAAAGGAATTCATAGTTTGTGCTCCATGTGAAAATTAAAAATGGGTGAAAGGGGTGGGTCTTCAGTCTTCTTGTAGAGTCGCAAGTTTGAACTATTACGGAAGTTGCAAGGAAGAAGGACAGTAGTACTCTTACACGGTTGCACCAAATAAATTTAAGTCGACTCAATAAATTGAAGTCTAATCATGCACCTTCAATTTTGCAAAAAAAAAGGCAATTTGGCATTTTGCAGTAATCATGACGTGCTCTTCTTTGTCGAAAATCTTCAGTTTTCCAAAAGAAAAGGCAATTTGGAGACAATTTGGCATTTTGCAGTAATCATGACGTGCTCTTCTTTGTCGAAAATCTTCAGTTTTCCAAAAGAAAAGGCAATTTGGCATTTTGCAGTAATCATAATGTGCTCTTCTTTGTGGAAAATGGGAGCGGATCTCCAGTGAAGTGACTTGCTGTGTGTTGGACACAGCCCCACAGTTGAAATTACCATGTTGCCCCTCATGGTGGGGCCGCAAGGGCAACATAGTAATTTCAGCTGTGGGGCTGTGTCAACCCCACAGCAATTCCGTTCCCGTGGATGGGCAGCAAAATGCTGCAACAATACTTGTGATTGTCCTTTTTTTATTTTCAAGTGTTTTGTTGCTAGAGAAATTGTATTTTTAATCCAAACGACCAATCACAGCCTGTTTGTTGCAAGAAAATGCTGCAGATGCTCCGACTCAAAAGGACTGTAGGCAGTTTGTACGTAGTTGGATTGGAAACCTAACTAGAAACTTAAGTTTAACGGTGTAAAGGGATGGGATGAAATGACGGGTATTGTCTTCGTTGAAACTGTTATGTTTGCGTGCGAAAGTGGAAAAATTTGAAGGTCAAAAAAAAAAATTCTTACTTTGACCAAAAAAAAATTTTTACCTTCCCTTTTTACTCTTCTTCTTCAAGCTTCTGCTACAAAAGCGAGTTTATAATACCTCCTGAAGCAAGTCTCCCACATCTACAAATATTCCTCTTCACCTTCCGATCACTATGAGAGTTTATTTCATATTTCTCTTTTGTTGAATTCCTATTTATCTCAATTTGAGAATGTTTTATGCATGCATGTGTGAACAAATACCCTAAAATGAAAATTCCAAATGAATGGAAACTGAGATTGGGTTGTTTAAGTTTTTCGATGAAGGTTTTGTTTTACTGGAGAGTGAGGTTTGGGTTGTTTATGTTTTTCGATTAAGGTCTTGTATATTCCTTTAGTTTGCTATAGATTGAGCTTCTGTACATTTTGTTTTGTTTGTATATTTCTTATTTTAGAGCATGTTGATTGTAGCGACACGTGTCTTTAAATTATAATTAATATAATTTAATTATAATTAGCAATAATAGTCACTTGTGACAAGTTATAAAGGGTTGTGTGTCGAATTAACTGAACTAGTACTTAATTGTAATAACAACAAACTATAAGGACCATTTTGTTCATATTAAAAATATTGGGATCAATTGTATAATTTAAATTCTTATGGAGATTATGGTTAAGGATTTGGACGTGTGAGTCAATGGGATGGATTGGTCATATGACCAAATCCATAGGAGTAGTCTAGACTAATTAAAGTTTTGAATTTGAATGGAGATTTTAGTTAGAAGAAAGGGGACCATAATTCCCTCCACCTTCTAAATAGGGTACATCGGATTGTGGGAAGGTTTCCCACAACCATTTTCCCTTGCCTTGTATCACACGACTAAGAAAGGGAAGAGAGGAAAAAGAAAATTTGGGTTTTTGATTGAAGATGAAAGGAGAAGAAAAGGCTAAGGAAAAGAGAGAAGAATGAAGAAAAGCTAAGGGAGATCTAGAGGAAGAAGAAAGGCTACTTGGAGAGGATCGATGAGTGATCCAAGGTGAGGAAGATTTGTAGAAAAAGCTTGGGAAGAGAGTTAGGGATCTTCCAGAGTTTCTACGGTAGTTATTTTTGTAGGATTATGATAACTCTTTAGAATTGAGCATCTAGATTTCTATTTTTGCATGATAATGTGTGATCAATCCATGATTATATTGATTTATGTACTTTGATGTGATAACATGAGTTTATATGCTTTGAATCTTGAGATTTGTGTTGGATCTAATATGTAAATCCTTGTTTAGATCTTAGGTTTTGTCTGTAATATGATGGAATGATAAATGGTAGTGTAATCTATGTTTTTGTATGTGAAAAAGTGAAAAATTGAGGTTGTGAAAGGTTGGGCATGAAGTCCTATGAAATTTGGAGTTTTCTGGGTTGGAACAGACCCTCGACAAATACCTCGGCAGCTACCAAGCCAACCTACCGAACACCCCAAAGTTTCTGCCCTATCTGTTAAGCTTTTGCAGCTACGAAGCCTATCTACCGAGCTGGGATTATTTATTTTATATTTTTTAAGGCTTCCCATGTTAGTTAGGAACACAATGGTCCAAGTTTTAGGTAATTCTGATAAGTATTTAATTAGTTACGGTTAAAATACCAAGCGTACGTCAAGGTTGGAAACCCCCTCCCCCTCCCAAAAGTTCTACCCTTCCTACCGATCTTTGGCAGCTACCGAGCCTACCTTCCGAGGTCAAATAATTTAATCTATATTTTTACAGGATTCCTTTGTTTTTTAGAAACACAATGGTTCAAATTTTAGGTCAATCCGGTAAGTTTAAAAACAATTATGATTAAAACACCGAATAGGTGTCAAAATTGGAAAATAACCTTCGACAGGTGCTTCGGTGCTACCGATCCCCAATGGTGTCCAAACTTTGTGGAAACCTTGGTATTGATATTTTGGAGTTGCATGTAGTGTTTTTGTTTGTGCGAAATGTATGTGTAAGATTTTGTGCAACAAAATGTGCTACTTGCCCCAATTTATTAGATGTTATATATGACCATGAATGGTATGTTATGATGTTTGATGAGGTCTATAGTGTGTTATAACATGTTATAGAGTATATTGTATGATGTTAAGATGAATAAATGTCAAAGCATGAGAATTGTTTGAGATATGGTGTGTGGGTCCTATAGGAACCCTATGAATTGTGTATAATATGAACAGTGATGTGTTGAGAGTGATGCTAGATGCATTCACTGGAATAAAGATATTAAGAGTGACTCTAGATGAGTTCACTGGGTGATTGTGTGGGGGTGGCTTTCTACCATGGGTATAACTCCCAAAAAGAAAATATTGTGGTTTTTCTACCTTGGGTAGTATCCCCAAAAAGGAAATGGAAAAAGGAGTGGCTTTTACCATGAAAATTATCCCCAAAAAGGAAAGAGGGTGGCACATTCTACCTTGGGTCAAAATCCTCTATAAGAAATGAATAATGTGATTTTCAGTGCTCTTTAGATAAGAGAGACTGATGTGATTAATTGAGAACATTCCTGGGACAGAGTTTCCTAGAGAAGATGTGGAATTAAAATCATGGTGAGGCTTGGCCTAACACCCCTTGCATCCATTGCATCATTTCATCTCATCGTATGCATTGCATCATACCTCATATTGCATTGCACCCTTGTTTGAGTGTATTGTTCATCATCTATGTGCTTATAACATTCATTTGCATGTATTGCATTGATTGATGTGTGTTTGTGGATTGAGTGTGGTGTGATGTGTGACTATGTATTTGATTGTGGTGTGCTAATGACTATGAATTGATCGTTGTGTGATGTGTGATTACTATTTGAGTTAGTGATTGATGTGTGATTGTGTTGTGTGATGGTATGATAAGTGAAAAGGAGAACTGTTACTGTAAAGAATGTGTTATGAGAGTTGGTAGCCTTGTGAGTAGAAATGTATCATGACAGAGTTCTTGAGGACATGGTATCTATTCAAATAGTATTTGTGTGTATCATAATAGAGTTCATGAGCACATGCGTATATATTTAGATTGTGTGTGTGTGTGTGTCATGACAGAATTCATGAGGACATTTATATTTGCTTATGATAAGTATGATTATGATTGTGATGGTGTATACGTGAAAACAGTGACAAGAAATTAAGATGAACTATGACATGTGGAATTTATGTTGTGAGTGTAATAATTAGCAGATGAATAGAATGACATGATAGTGATAATCTTGGTTTATTAAATGTATTGATTACATGACTAAGATGGTGATGTTTGGTGAAACTCGTATGAATTAACATGACTTATCATATGACTATGAAAATAACTGTTGTACTTGCTCTGGATTTTTCCTATTGAGCCTCCAAGCTCACCCCTATGTTGAAACATGTTAACCCCTAGAGAGGTGATGAAACCAAGACTAGAGACACTAGCAGGTTGGGAATAAGACTATGGGAACTTTAAGCATTAGGAGTTGCTATTTGAATTATTTCTTATGTTTATATTTTGACCCTATATGGGCATGGATGTGTAAACTTTTAATTATGCTGGACCATTTACCTATAGTTGGATTCTATATTAGTTGGTTCTAGTTGACTCTAATGAAGCACAGGTTGATTTGTATTGGTTTGGCCAGCATCCATGGTTTGGATTCGAAGATCATTCCTTTGATAATCCTCGAGATTATATATCTCGGATTCGGGGCGTGACAGATTGGTATCAGAGCCAAGTTTAGATTACTTAGGGTAAAGAGAACATAGAAATGGACATTAGGATTCACTTGTATGAATTGTGTGTTGAGTACTTTATAAGAATTGCTTGACTTGTATAAACTGCTTTGAATTGAGTGTTGTGTGTACATGCTACGAATTCAGTATTGTGTGTATGCATAATGTGGATTGAATGACTACTTGTTATGATTGCTGTAAGTTGTGAATCTAGAGTCTATAGAATCTAGTGAAATCCAAGGATGAGAAACATAGAGACATGTAAACCTAGGAATCACGTGAAATTTTATTATAACCCAAACTAAAATAATAAGGTTAATATGTAATTAATAAAAATATATGGGTTAATTTAAAACTTTAGTAAGTTAGCTACAAATTTGACTTTGATTGTTTATGATTGGTGGGTTGTACGATAGGAAACTAAAGTGCTTCACACATAATCATAACTCTTTAAGTTATAATGTGTGGCTAGGATCTTGTAGGAACTTTTAATCTGAATCAATGGCTTAGATTCAATATGATTTAATAATAGTTATAACTTAATTAGGATTCTATTTTAATAGATAATTAAATACTAGCTTAACTACAACTAGGAATCTAGATCTAAAAGCTAGAATTAAACTAATCTATTTTAATGACTAAGATTAATTAGGAAATTAAAACCAATCCTAAACTAATAAGGATTAAGATTAGATAAGGTTAACTTATAACCCAATTAGATTTAGGATGCTTAGAATCAAGGGTTAGGATTTCGTAGAAACACTGAGATTAATCTAATGGTTAGGATTAAAAGGAAAAGAGTTAAATCTAAATAGGATAAAGTCAATGATTAGTTCATCTAGAACTCGGGCACTTTAATCTAAGGGTTAGAATTAGTCTAATCAAATCTAAGGACTGGAAACTAAAACATAATCCTAAATTAAGAACAATTCCTAGACTAAGCTGGAAACCGTAGGAAATCTTTATAAGAACACCCTTGGACGTGTGAGCCATAATTCGAAGAAAGAGAGAGAAGAAGATTGCTGGAGCTTTAGGATCTTGGAGAAGCTAAGGAATTGCAGAAGATTGAAAAAGAAGAAGAAGAAGAACAAGGTGTTCATCTCAACACCAACTCTCAAAGTTTAAGGTAAGTATTCGGATTAAACTCTATTTTCGATATGAACTACGTGCCTATGTCATATTCAGTGAGGATGGCATAGCACTACCTTAAATTCCATATCTTCTCATCTTTCTTCATAAGAACATGATAGAAACAGTGGTGTTTTTGAATTGAATATCATGAAATATCAAGGTGAGAATTAACGAGTTTATTATGATATAAATATTTGATTTTCTTTGGAATTATATTTTAATAGGTGTATATTGAATTAATTTTGCCAAAAAATGATTTCTAAAACCAAAAAGATTAAGTTTTCTGGGTTCCGGACCATTGGTCGACCCGTCGGTCAGCCAATCAGTTTTTTTTTTTTTTTGGTTCTAGGTCACTGACCAAGCAAAAATGTTTATAGTATAAAATATTTTTTATCTATAAAATGATTTTGACATGTCTTTTTATCCCATTTATTCTTAAAAAAATATTAGTGTATTTGAGCCTCGCAAAAATGTTTATAAAATATTAGTGTATACAAATATGCACAGTACCCTAGTGGAAGCCATGTAGATTTGATAGACACATAACTCATTTATATAAATACATACACAAATACAACTCATTTATATAGACACACAACTCGTTATGCAAACCTGTTTACAACCCACTCGAACCCGACCCGTTGCCAGCTCTAAGAAATCATGTTCCATAAATATTTTAATAATACTTATTAAAATTTAATATATTAAATAATGTTATATTTTAACTCAATTTAAAATTAATATTAAAATAATTAATTAAAAAATAAAATGGGTTAGATGGGTTCAACCCGTTTATTAACCGGTTGGGTTCGACCTGCTTGAATCCGACCCATTTCCATGGTACACTTGGAAATCAAATCAAGGGTATAAGTGAACGTAACTTCTAGAAAGGTTTTCAACCAATTATAACATAGTATACTTGCTCTGTCTGCCCTAAAAGAATAGCAATGCAATATATCTGTGAGTAAAATTTCACATGGCCTGTAAATGTACTACAATGGTTGAAAACCTACCACATTAGAGAAACACAAACAATACCTATCGTTGCTTGTTTTGATACGTGCTCCCCCATTTTTATCACCTCCTCCCAACCGACTTTCTCAAAAGAATAAGGTGGTTGATCGAACAACTATGAATGGAGAAATCGAATCAGAAACAACTACAACACGATTACCAATCAAAATTCCAAACAAAATTGAAATATGAGCAGAAAAAAAAATCGATTTGAACGAATTGCGTATTATAGATTAGGTGAGTTCCGGAATGTGTTTAACCTGGAACGTCTCATGGATGGTGGTCAGATGTGAACTCAGAACTCTGCTGAGGTGTTCTTTTGAAGCCCTTCCCATACTTCTCTCTCTATCACTTTGTTCTAACTTCTAAAGGGGAAAGATCACGTTTGCCGCTATTTAACACTTGCCCTCCCCAAGAAAAATCAAGATGTTTTATTCTAAAAGGAATAGATTAAAAGATCTGATTCCTAAGATAAGAGATATCAAAAGAAAAAAAAATAAAACTAAAATAAATTTGAAGGATGTAAAATTCAAGCAATGGAAGAGACCATTGAGAGATTCCGCTCGGGTTTGGCTTTCTTACTTGAATCAAAGCAAACAATCACAAGATGGAAGCTTTGCAATAAAGAATAAAATAATTATGCAGATAAGCACCTGAAATTGGGGTGTTCTCTAAGCTTAGTTGGTGTTTGATCTTGCGGATGCAGCAACAATGTAAGATGGGAGGCTCTGCTGGTCCAGTTGAGAACACGGGAGAACAAAGGTTGCTGATACTTGTGGCCATGAGAGAGAATAAGAGAGGGCTTCTAAATTAAAAATAGAAACCTTAGAGAGGGAGAGTAAGAAACAAAAAAAATAGAAAGTTTGATATGTTTGGTTGCATTTTTGAAGGTAAGTTCCAAAAAGGGAGAGTAAGAAACAAAAAAATAGAGAGAAAGTGTTTGGAAACATTTTCTGTTAGGAAACGAAAATAGGAGTTTTATTAGGAAATAGAGAGAAGAGAGGCCAGGCTGCTTAAGAAGTGGGAACCATACTATGAAAAATTATTATTTTAAACTATTAAGAAAAACAATCTTGATATGTGATTGGTAAATTTTTTTTTTAAAAAAAAAGGAAAAAAATGAATTTTTTATTGAAATATTCTTAAAAGGACTATTTGCTTTTAATAGTAGTAGTAGTAATAGTAGTAGTAGTAGTATATATATATATACTACTATTAAAACTAAACGGGTTAGGGTTGACCCGTTTATTAATTGGGTTGGGTTTGGATTTAGGTTTCGTCGACCCGTTGGTAAACGGGTCAAACCCGACCCGACTTGCCAAACCTGTGTGGACTTTTTTATTAATTTTTATTTATTTATTTTTAAATAGGGTCTTATATACCCCAACTAAGACATAGTAATCGTAATATATATCAAATCTTACAAAACAAAATCATACTATATATCAAAGGCTATATAATTATAACTTAAAGAGAGTTTTGTGGTTTTGTTTTCGTTTCTTGCTAGGCATATTAATTAGCTGTTTTGAAAATTGATAATTCTCAGTTAATTTGTTAGGATTTGCATTAATGAATTATTGTATTAGGTTTTTTGGTCTTGATATATGTCAATGTCATATTCTATTGATTTTCCGGGGTGATAACTTATTATATAGTTTACAAGTAATGTAAGTGCACGATTGTAATTGTATATTAATATGTTTACATAGGTTTATAATGTTTTTAAGTACTGTTTTTAACACGATATTGCCTATTGCAATTTAGCACATCGCTTAGACTATTACTGGAATTATTCTAAATTTTGTTTTTCATAGGGTATTACTATTTTACTATTTTTATATTTGATAGGTTAGAATATATTTTTAATATTAAATATATTTTTTAAAATATTTAGTAAAAATATTATGTTAAATAAGTGATGTGGATGATTTATGATTTTAATAATTTAAATTTTAATTAATTAATTAAATAAAATTGGAAAAATTACATATAAGCCCTACTTTACAGTCTTATCTTCTTTTAGTCATCTATAATTGTGCTACCTACTTATCCTTCCTACTTTACAATTTATTTGTCATTTCAGTCCTGTAATAATGCCAACTAGGAAAAAGCAACATTCTAAAATCAAAAAATTAAAATTAAAACTTTTAAAAGTACCCACCACCACCACCCTCATCTCACGACCGCCACCACCCAAAACCCACCCCCACCCCTACCACTAGCACCACCCACCTCTACCACCACCCTCACCCCATGACCACCACCCCAACCACCACCACCACTACCACCATCGTTGGGGTGGTGGTCGTGGGGTGAGGGTGGTGGCGGTGGTGGTGATGGTGGTGGTGGTGGGGTCTTTGTTGGTTTTAAGTTTTAATTTTAATTTTTTATTTTTAAACTATTGTTGGCACTGTTATAGGACGGAAATAATAAATAAATTGTAAAGTAGGAAGGATAAGTAGGTAGCAAAATTATAGAGGGCTGAAAAGAAAATAAAACTGAAAAATAAGGCTTACATGTAATTTTTCCAATAAAATTTAAACGGGTTGGTAAGTGGGTTGGTGAGTTCAACCCGTTTATTGAAGGATTGGGTTCGGGTTCATGTTTTCCTGCCCCGTTTGTAAACGGGTCAAACCCGACACAACCCGTTTAAGTCTCAACCCGATTACAACCCAACCCATTGCCACCTTTAGTTCTTGACGAACCAAAGAAGAACAGGATTCTAGTTGCAATGCCTCTACAGAATGCAACCATGTCCATAAACAAAATCATACTCGTTGAGATCGCCAATGGTCCCAAGAAGATGACACAACATCTATAATGGCAATTATTGCTGCAAATGCTCTCTCTTAACCATGAGATAAATCTGGCAGTGGATCTCTATTGGCCACCTGCACATGTGAATGAAAGAACAAAAAATATAAAATACTTCTTTTTCGTGTTCACTTGAATTTAGGTGACATGGGCCAGTAGAGTGTCGCCTGCTCTCACCCACTCCACAAAGCCACCCCGCACATGATCTGCTCTCGATAAATCCCTTCATGCTCATCTCGAAACCACTGTCGATGGTGGATCTCACCACCACCACCACCGGCTCCACCTCTAATATCATAAGATTTCCACATGTCATTGCCATTAAACTCCACTATCTTGATTCCATTACAACATAATCCTAGCTCCAATTAGATCTGCCCACTACTGTACATCTACAACTTATAACCGACACCAAGAGAATTCAGATCAATTTGGAGTTAACCAGGAAATCTTGATGTGTCTTCGACTGATCTCTTATGTAAGAACGGAATCAAATGAAACAAACTTCTCCAAATAAACAAAATGGTCGGAGATTCAGCAAAAGCTTGAACCAATAAGAAGCAATTTGGCGAATTCTCCGTTAGGAAACTAAAATGCAGGAAGAGAAAATGTTCTTCCTGAAGGTGAATTCTCCAGATATGAATCCACTGTAATCGATATTGACGGATTTAAATGGATTATATATATATATATTGATTGAGAATTAGAATACAAATTAGTGAAGCTCGCAAAAAATCTAGGGTTTGCAAATCTGAAGATAGGGATGACTGAGATAGAGAGAAAGATGAAGATAAAGGGTTTACAAATTCCTTTGACTGCAAAACGGAAAATAACTATGTTTATGTTTATATTTCTCTGAAATGTTAGGTTTCGAGAGAGCTTTTGCATTGACCTGATTGACTTTTTTGAAGACGGAAAAATATATGGTTATACAAATAAATGTTCGGACCACGTACACGAGGGTTAAATTTGTCTTTTAGCTGTTGAGAATACATCGTTAATGCTTACGTCAGTACGTGTGTTTCTTCTCCGGTGTGACATCCGATTATTGGTGCCGAGAAAATGGCAGAGATTCTATTCCTAACCAGAAATCGCATACAAACAAAGCAATCTGTAATATCTGGCTAAAGGAAGAGAAATAAACAAATTTCACCATCACAGATCTGAACCGAACAGAGATATCGAACGAGTAGAAAGAAAAAATTGGTCTACAAATCAAAGTTCTCAATCTCAGCACCAAAACCAAGAAATACAATGGAATAAAAGAGAAAGAAAGAGAGAATATACGAAAAGAAGACCTAAAATTTACAGTTGAATCTTGCTTGTGTAGACGGGAGCTTGAAAAGTGGTTTGTAGCCCTTTTCAACTAATCTACCAAAATGGTTCTCCTCCTCTCCACGTATCTCGGTTATGAACAATATACTTAGCGAAATCAAACTGTTATGAACTTTTCTCGGCTGGGATTGAAAACCAGAAGAAGTTAGGATGTTCTGTCTGAACCAAGGGAGATAAAATTAAGGTTTAGGAATTGGAGATAAATCGATAGAAGATGAAAAGTATGGGTTGGAGTTTCAATGGATTCAAAAGAAAATAATGGTTTGGACTCCTTCAATTGGTTCAGACGAAAAGCTCCATTTCCTTTCCTACTACACAGGAGGGAGTCGAAAGGCCGCATTGGTAGCATTTTTGTGGTAAGCCCATCGGTGACCAAGCAGTTGTAGTAGTAGCACAAGGAAAAGCAAAGTGCATGATAAAATGAAGAGGATCCAACTTATGATCATAATTGAATGGAGAAGAATGGATGAGAGTAAGATGAGTGTTCGAGCTCCGGCGAATAGTGAAGAAGTTGGTGGTAGTGTCATATTGCTCATGATGATGATGATGAGCTGGTGATGAGCATACCCCCCATCTCAACCATTGAAGCTATGACATAGATGAGTAAGGTGATGACAGAGGCTATCATGATTATCACTATGGATATCGGATGCACATCGTTGCCACCTTGATACATGACTTGCAATAATCCAACAAGGAGTTGGAGGATTAACCCAAAAATAGCATGTTGTTGTGCTGCATTATTATTACTTCTTGAACTGCATCTGCATGGCCATGGAAATAATAAAAATAATTAATTAAATAGACAGAGTGAATTGGATAATAATTAATTAATGAAATAGTACCAAAAACTAACCTGACAGAGATGTAGCGACTTACGCTAAGATCAAGATGATCAATCTTTCCATAATTGATCATCGTATTATACATCTTTTGCGTGACTCTTTTAGTATCAAGAAAGAATACGATCAGAGCGACTGTGGAATGGAGCTCATGAATTACCCTAATAAGAGCGTACGCGCTATGGTAGAGGTCTGGGTTCTAAAGCTGGTTACAGAGCTTTGGATAAAGTGCTATTTATAATCTGGTTACATAGTTATATAGTTTTATAACCTTAGGAGTGCATGCACGGCAAAGGAAGCTTCGTCCTCGTCAAAAAAGTCTTCCTCCCAAATCCCAACGCAAGTAGTTAAAGTCAAGCACAAAACAAGAAAGTACAATAAAACACAAAAGATCCTCACTCAAAACATAAATGATAGTTGTCAGAACTAATTAGTTGAATATATATATATATAATATAATATAATATTTATTGATGAGAATTTATATAAGCCCAATACAAATTTAACGTTAATCATATGTAGGAGGATGTGTTTGGGAAAGCTTGTATATAGTGAATGAAACGAAACACTTAGGAAGGTTGTGGAACTCAAAAAGTAAACTGCTTAGCTATATAATGATGATGCAATAACTGACTTTTCATCATGATACAGAAAATAATTAAAATAGCCGACAAGTATCGCTTTTTCCTTATAGATTGTTTTCTCTTTGTACATATGCCCGTATTGATGACCTGCCTCTTCATATATATTGTTTTTTTGGTAGGAACTCTCTTCATGTATATGCCGTCTTGTACATTGATTGTGAACTCTTTTTCTCAAAGGTTGCTTTCTGCACGCATGCCGTCTTGTAAGGGATGTACAAACGCGTCATGCTGCGCGGATCCGCGCAGGCCCGGCAAGCTATTTTCGTGCCTGGGCACACCACGCCACGTGTTGTGTCGTGCTCAGACACGAACTCAGGGCTGGGCCGTGCTGGGCCTGGGTTCCGTAGCCCGCAACACAGCCCTTGCGGAGGCACGGGCCATGCACGAGCACGGCCCATGCGTAGGCTAGCCCGCTGAGGCACGGCCCGAGCATGACATGGAACAAGCACGGCCCATTCCGGCCTGGTCCCAGCCCTTCCGGCTTTTTGTTGGAAACGGTTAGTTTTCGTCGAAATTGAGTTGTTTTTTTGTAAAATGGCCTAAATAACCTCAGTTTCGTATCACATACACTTTGCAACCTTTTTAAATTTGAAATAATTATAAAAGTGAATATTGTAATTATTTTCAATTTTTGTTATCCAATTTTATATAAGTAGATTTTTGTAGTGACCCCAAAATCGAAAATAAATATAATAGTTATTTTAAGACCAATTAAATGAATTAAATAAGAATAAATGAAATCCAAACTTAATTTAATTGTATTATGCATTTAATTATTGGACTAATAATTATATTGATATGTTCTAAAAGTTATATGATGGGATTGTGGTAAAGCCATAATTAGGTATGAGAAAGTTGGGCTTTGAACTGGGTAAGTGGACTTAGTTCAAATCTGGTTGTGTAGACTCAAGATTAAATCAAGGTTAAATTAGTAATTCATACTAGACTCAAACTGGAAGATAAGAGAAGTAAGTTGTAATAGCCTAAATTGACCATTTTATATTTCAAAATAATAATAATGATCAAAAGAAACTTATAGAAATTATCTGATAATTTTTCTAAGAGTAATGATAATGATTCATGGGATGGAAAGTGTGAGAAATGGAAGAACAGTTTTCATAACTCTTTCACGTTCCATCCCATATATAAAATATTCATTCAGAATGTTTCACTGAACTCACAAGAAAAGATCTCGTCAACACTTGACGTCGAAGTCTAAGAGGATTTGACTTCTTTCTTGTTTGTTATTCCTAAATCCTTGCCGAATTCATCCTATCATTACCAACCAAGTCACTTTCTAATCCTTGTATCTTTTTTTTTTCTTTTTTGATAAATCTAATCCTTGTATCAATTAGAGAAATAACTATTAGTATGAAATGCTTACCAAACAAGTCAATTTCTAATCCTTGTATTAATTAGAGAAATAGCTAATAGTATGAAATGCTTCGCAAAGGATGAAGAAACTGGCCATAATCTCTGATCATTTTTAACAACTATTATTATTTAATGCATTTCACACTACTAAACCAATGCATCGGATGCACATTGTCTACGATATTTTGATTATATATCGCCAAGTAAGCACAATAAAACCTAATAGAGCAAATATATGTGAGTATGGCAATATGGTGAGTGGTGGAATATCCTAATTCAACGAAAAGATAAAGACAATAATAAAATAATCAAGAGATGCAAGAGATTTGAATGAGAAATTCAAGGAGAAGATGAAGACAAGACAAGAGATTTGATTTATAAGATTTATAAAATATTTAAATCACTTTCTAGATTAGAGACCAAATTACTATATTTATCTTATGTACTCTTCTATTTAAAATTTTAAAGTGCCATGGGTCTTGTGTACTCGCCTTGAATTAACAATAAACATTTATTATATCCTATAAATCAATTCTATTGTCTCGCACTTATCTTCTCCTTGAATTCTTCAATCAAATCTCCTGCATCTCTTGATTTTATTATTGTCTTCATCTTCTCCTTGAATCACTCCTTGAGTTGATAAGATACTCCACCACTCATTGTATTACCATACTCACAGATATTTTCTCTATTAAAACTGACTACCGAATCAATTTAAAATCTTAAAAGACATATAAATCTAATCGATTATCAATTCGGTTGTTGTGTTCGCGGCGACAAGAGATTGGTACTATCGAACTAAGAAAATCACACATGATTCTCTTGCCAATGCATCTAAGGTAAATGGTCTCTTGAATTAATATCTAAATTAATAACCCACACCCCCACCTTTAATTTCTTTTTAAATTATACTTTAGTTTTGACTTTTGAGCATAGTTAAATATTTATAAAGCTCTCTCAATGAAATCATGCTATTTATGTACAATTTTAATTAGTAGCTTTTATTAACTAAAATATTAAAATTAATTTTAACCAAATTAATGTATTTTAAAATATCTAAACAACCATTTAACTCATCATGTGCGCACTCTACTAACTAGTTATAGTTAACATCACTAAATCCTCAATCCCTGATATTGCGAGCAGTAGATCGTCCTCTGAAATCGTCTTGACTAATATTCTGAATAAAACACTTTAACTTGCAAAATAGAACACCTTCTCTGAATTTAAAATAATTTTAAGAGTATTGTTTTTAATATGACAAACGATTTTATTTTATTTTTTTAATTATAAAACACACAACTCAATTTTTACAATTTTCTTTTGAAATGTTTTAGATAGAGCTGGCAATTTACGATCCAACCCGCCGACTCGACCCGACTAAATTGGTTAGGGTTGACCCGTTTATTAATTGGGTTAGATTTGAGTTTAGGTTTTGTCGACTCGTTGGTAAACGAGTCAAACCCAACCCAACTTGCCAAACCCACGTGGACCCGTTTAATTTAGTTTTTTTTTATTTTAAGTGGGGCCTTATATATACCCCAACTAAGACATAGTAATCGTAATATATATCAAATCTTACCAAAAAGAAATCATACTATATATCAAAGACTATATAATTTTAACTTAAAGAGAGTTTTATGGTTATGTTTTTGTTTCTTGCTAGGCATATTAATTTGCTATTTTGAAAATTGATAATTCTCAGTTAATTTGTTAGGATTTGCATTAATGAATTATTGTATTAAGTTTTTTGGTCTTGATATATATTATTGCCATATTCTATTGATTTTGCAAGGTGATAACTTATTATATAACTTACAAGTAATATAAGTGCACGATTGTAATTTTATATGAATATGTTTACATATGTTTATAGTTGTTTTTAAAAAAAAATTTAACACGATATTTCCTATTGGAATTTGGCAAATAGCTTAGACTATTACTAGAATTATTCTATTTCTAAATTTTGTTTTTCATAGGGTATTTACTAGTTTTATATTTGTTAGGTTAAAATATATTTTTAATATTAAATAGATTTTTTTAAATATTTATTAAAAATATAATGTTAAATAGGTGATGTGGATGATTTTTTTATTTTAATAATTTAAAATTTAATTAATTAATTAATTAAATTTTAAACGGGTTGGCGGGCAGGTTGAGTTCGGGTTTATGTTTTCTTGACCCATTGGTAAACGGTCAAACCCCATTGCCACCTCTAATTCTTGACGAACCAAAGAAGAGCAGGATTCCAGTTGCAACGCCTCTCAGAATGCAACCATGTCCATAAGCAAAATCTACTTGCTGCGATCGCCAATGGTCCCAAGACGATGACACAACACATCTATAATGGCATTTACTGCTGCAAATTCCCCCCCTTAACCATGAGATAAATCCAGCAGTGGATCAAGTGCAGGTGGCCTTGCGGTGCAAGCGAGTGCAGGCGGCACTCTATTGGTTACCCGCACATGTGAATGAAAGATGAAAAAAAATCTAAAGTACTTTCTTTTTTTTTTTTCACGAATTTAGGTGACGTGGCCAATAATAACGCCTGCACTCCCCTGCGCACAAAACCACCCCGCCCATGATCCGCTTTCGATAAATCCCTTCACGCTCATCTGGAAACCACTGTCGGTGATGGATCTCACCACCGGCTCCACCTTTAATATCATAACATTTTCAGATGTCATTGGCATTAAACTCCACTATCTTGATTCCATTACAACATAATCCTAGCTCAAATTAGATCTACTACTGCACATCTACAACTTATAACCGACACTAAGAGAATTCAGATCAATCTGGAGCTAACCAGGGAATCTTGATGTTTCTTCGACTGATCTCGTATGTAAGAACGGAATCAAATGAAACAAACAACTCCAAATAAAGAGAATGGTCGGAGATTCAGGAAAAGCGTGGACCAAAAAGAAGCAATTTGGAGAATTCTCCGTTAGGAAACTAAAATGCTGGAAGAGAAAATGTTCTTCCTGAAGGTGAATTCTCTAGATCTGAATCTACTGTAATCGATATTGACGGATTTAAATGGATTACAGTGATATAAAGATTGAGAATTAGAATACAAATTAGTGGAGCTAGTGAAAAATCTAGGGTTTGCAAATCTGAAGATAGGGATGACGGAGATAGAGAGAAAGATCACGAAGATAAAGGGTTTGCAAATTCCTTTGTCTGCAAAAGGAAAAATAACTATGTTTATGCTTATATTTTTCTGAAATGTTAGATTTAGAGAGCTTTTGCATTGAGCTGATTGGATTGAATCGATTTTTTTTTTTTTCCTGAAGATGGAAAAATATATAGTTATCTATTATCCGATATATACACGAGCGTATAACTTCAAAGATTTCGTCCTTTTTGTTTTTCTTCTTGCTATGCCCTCTATTTGATCTTTTAACTCTGCATGTTACGTGTGCAAATAGTGTTTCATGTAAAGGAGAGATCAGCACGTGAACTTCAACAGTTAAAGTTTCAGAGAATTCTTCTACGTACGTTTGCAAATAGTGTCTCATGACTCTCATCTAAAGGAGAGATCAGGTCCAGGCCTAGCTTTTCCCTAATTCCATGTCTGTCCGATCATCTGTTTTTCTGAGAAGCTTTTAGAAGATTTCGTCCTATTCTGTCCAGTGTATAATCACAAATAATTTCGTCCTTTATTTTAGTTTTTCAATTTTATCCTAACTAAAATCATCTATTATCTTTCTTTTAATTTTTCAATTTTACCCTTACTAAAAGCATCTATTACCCTGTATTTACCATATATAAAAAGAGCCCATCATAAAGAGCGTATAACCTCAAATAATTTCTTCCTTTATTTTAGTTTTTCAATTTTACCCTTATTAAAAGCATCTATTACCCTGTATTTACCGTATACAAAAAGAGCCCATCATAAAAGAGCGTATAACCTCAAATAATTTCGTCTTTTATTTTAGTTTTCTAATTTGAAAATCAAAACCGAACCTATAAAAACCCAACCCAACCCAAACCAAGCCGAAGTCGGTTTGGATCGGTTTGGTTATGGGTTTAACCGACCCAAGTTGCACCGCATAAGTAAAATTTTACCGTTTGATCTCTAGACTTTCTTTTCTAAGCACAATTGTAGCATCGATGTCAAATAGTAATAATACAAGAAAATATTAAATGAATTCTGGTAAGAAAGTAAAAAATGATCAAACAGAAGAACAATACACGAGTTTGTATCTTTTGCAGAGTTAATTAGATAGGATCTTGAGAGTACTAAATAATTTTAATAAGGTTTTTCATGATTGTTGGTGTTTGATAATTTTGAATATTGTAGGTGAGGAACTGGTTGGATCTCGAAGTGGAATTTAGTTCTCTTAACATGGACTCCCAACCAAGTTTTTGAAAGAATCTAATAGCCCAAGACATGGGTATGCATGCAAAAGCACAATCCAGTTCAAACAAAGCCTTAAACATGTGCTTATGTAAACGTCACTTGAGAGCATCTTTGATCTTCAAAAGATCAAGTATACTACAAGACAGCTTAGAGTACTTGTATTAATGCAAGACACCAACTAATTATAGATTGAAATTAAAAGACATTTTCAAATTGGGAGTTACAGAAATCAGTTCATTATATTTTTTTCTCTTTTTTTCTCAGTTATAAAAGCAAACAAATGAATGCTTTCAATCTCCCTTATACTACTTTTGACTATAATATCATGTGCTCTCTTGCATTTATAATTATTAACTAGATACCTGTTATGTTTAACTTGATTGAAGTAAAATAGATTGCAGTTCAATTGAATCTCGTAATCTTTTCACTCAGAATTTCTAGACATATCATACTTATGTTTGAAATTTTCTGATTGTGTTGATCATGGTTTCAAGGATAGGTAGGGATCAGATTGGATCGGCCGATCTGGATCGACATCGGCTAAGACTGGTCCGATCCTAAGCCACAATCCAACTTATTGTATCTGGTGGCTTTGGATCGAACCGATACCGATTCGGATCAGCGATCTGGTCCGATCCAACCAATCCAATTTTTTTTTCAATTACCTTTGGATCGAACCAATCTATCCGATACCGATACGAATCGACCGATCCAATTTTTATTTTATTTTTTTCAAAGGATGATCCAAAAGTTGGATCGTACCAGGATCGACTGATCCAATACCGGATCAGTGATCCGGATCGAGATCGGCCCAGACCGGTCCGATCCTAGATCCCAAGAATAAAAACCTTGGTGCTTATTTCCCTATGTAAGCATGAACACATACACGATTCTCTTATTAAGGGAATTTGTTTTTTGTCATGTACGTGCATCGCAAGTACCCATTGCCTAGTACAAATAAATATTCGGACCATGTACACGAGAGTTAAATTTGTCTTTAATAAATAATTTTATTTTTGATTTAAATAAATAAATTATTATGAGGGTATTATAATAATTGTGGCATTTCTGTGGGGATCCAAAACGAGTCCATTTCTTCTGCGACATCGCGTGCGGCCATCCTCTACTACACCGCAGGATGGTCGGCGTGTGGACAATTTTTTCTCCTGCACAGCACGCGGGTTTAAACGGGACTTTCGATTTAAACGTCTACTCTCTTCCGTTAACAACTGACTTATAAAAAAATAAAAAAAATAAAAAAATAAAACACGATTCTCTCCGCTCTTCTCCCACTCTCTTTCTCCCTTTCCAGCTGACTACCAGCAGCTACGGCAGCAACCCTCTTCTCCCTTTCTCTCTCTTCCGCATACCCTCTTCTTCCCTTCTCTCTCTTCCACACCGCGCCGCCCGGG
>JAUPMG010057744.1:0-13641 GCA_031762675.1 Pachysandra terminalis | reverse complement strand
TATAAAATTCCAAACATCAGAAGATTATAATGGAAAATATATTTGATTGTTAGATAATGTTTTAAAAGATAAAGGCGAGGCATAAATGATAAGCCTTAAGATGTGAAGCTTAAGCCACTCAATATGTACTACAAGGGAAAAGTTTTGAAAACGCTAAACGGCTTAAACATTATAAATGAAGTCACAATTAGATGAAAAAGTATAAAAGATATGATTTCCTAGTCCCAAGTTTAAGACAGAGCTTGAGCACCAAGGCATTTTCTACGAGCCTCAATCTAAAGCGATCCTCGAGGCATAAGGCAAACATTCTATTAAAATCACTATTTATGTGAGGAGATTGCATAAATGAACAGCATGAAGGAAATGATATGTACCATATCAGGATCCAAGATGTCAAGTGCATACAATCCGTATCTGTCTTCGGGGACTATTATTTTTGTTTTCTGATCCAAAGACACCGTTTCACCTGTTCACAGATTTAGAAAATAAAATGAGCAGTTCAAGACATGATTAACCGTGGTTCCTCTGATTTAAAACAATCAAGCTGAAGACAAAGTTATAAGGCAAGAGGACAAAGTCCTCTGATAAATCTAAAAGAGAACCAATCAGAAACTACTAGACCAAATTTCAAGGAACATTGTATTTTGCTCATTATCAAACACATCAAAATTCATAAGCAGCAGCCAAACAAATCATAAAATCAGTAATAAATTAAGGCCACTTTTGGTCTGGTTCCTTTTCTGTTTATGTGTGCATATTTCAAGTAGTTTTGTTAAAGGCAGTTGCCTAGGTGCCTAGACAGACCAGGCAGCTTTCTTCTTTTTTTGATAACTGAATTATATAAAGATAGAGAGAAAGGAAAATACAAGCAAAACACCAAGGCAAGAGAGACTAATCTAAAGCCTTGGATCCAAGAAATGAAGAGTACAAGAATCTCTACCCCAAAGGCCAAAAGCCACAAAAGTACCCCACTCAAGCACCAACACTATAGATCAATCCTCCTCCTACAACATCTTCTCGGGTGGAACCCCCTCAAACATAACACTCCTCCCAACTCCTCACCTAGCTAGAGTCTCAGCCGCCGAATTGGCCCCCCTGGACACGAGATGGAACGAAATATTTTAATCCCTGCTTAGGGATTAAGCCGGCCAAATAAGATGGGTAAATCTCCAAGCACATTGCTCCCTCCTCACCATCCACTCAATAATAGAGGAAGACGAGCTCTCCACAATTAAGTCCCAAAATCCCTATGGCCTCACGAGCCTCAAGCCTGTCACCAAAGCTTCCAGGGCCGCCTTCACCAAATCACCACCACCTCCCTGACCAGAGAAGGCAAACAGAAAGACCCCATCACAATCTCTAAATGAGCCACCAACCCCAGGGGGCCAAAGGGAATCCGAAGACCAACCGGCAAAATTCAGCTTTACCCACCCAGCCTCCGGGAGCCGCCAAACAGGAAGCAACGACAATGGACAGCTCCCACTCACAAAAATCCTAAACCACTCTCTTCAATATTTTTCGCCGCAACCCCAGTAATCTGGCTCCTCACAGAGGCCCATAAAGCAACTGACACCAATATGCTCTCAATCACACTCGAAGCCGGGGACGAAGAATCCTGGAATATCCTTAGACTACGCTCCCTCCAAATGTGCCAAAGGATAGCCTAAACACGAGACGAAACAAAATACGTCCCCTCTCAGCCAATCCCGGGAAACTCCACCGGTCCGATAGGTGGCTAATACACGCTGGCATAACCCACACACGCCCAATACTGCACGGGATGAAACTCCATATCTCAGCAGCCATAGCACAATGAATAAACAGATGATCGGGTGTCCCCCCCGCCTCTCTGCATAAAAAGCACATCTGTGGAGAGAGATCCATATACCTTCTCCTCCTCTAGATCATAACCGCCATGGTTAGTCTGATACAGTAAAGCAGACCAGACAAAAGCCTAACTCTAGGTGGTGCAGGGGCATACCACACAACATGGTCAGAAAAGGAGAAAGAGGGCCCAAATCTGTTAGCTCTGAACTGGGAGAAAAAGGACCGACACGAAAACACACCATGCGGATCCAGGGACCAGATCCTCCTATCCGGCCACTCTTGAGACACGAATAAACCCCCAACTAACTCGAAAAGAGAGGTCAACTCCCGCAACTCCACCTCCCTGACATCTCTACCCAAAGGAAGGTTCCACACAAGACCAAAACCGGACCAAGAAAGGACCTCACTCACCAAAGAGGACCGAAACTGAACCAATCAAAATACTCTAGAAAAATGAATACAAAAAGGAGTCTCCCCAAACCAAACATCGTGCCAAACGATATAGTAGACCCACACCCTACCATGAACCGGACCATAGAAAGAAACAACGAGGCTAAGGCCATAACCGCTTTCCAAGGACTAGCCGATAGCGCTCTAGCGTTCAGATTCAGATCTCTCCCATTCACATGGATGCCATTCTTACTCACGATCACCTTTCACCACAGATTATCTCACTCATCATTGAACCTCCAAAGTCACGTAGCCAGCAAAGCCGAATTCCGATCCACTGTGTTACCCAAGTTCAGACCACCTAATTCCTTCGTCTTACACACCTCCACCCACTTAACCAAATGATCCTTCCTCTTACCGTTAACCTCCCACAAGAAATTCCGCTGCAGTTTCTCGATATGAGAAACCACCACCCTAGGCATACGGAACAAAGACATGTAGTACACAGGAAGGTTAGCCATAACGGCCAGGATAAGAGTGATCCTACCACCCAAGGAAAAATAGTTCCTCTTCCACCCCGCCAACCACTACTCAATCCTCTCGACAACCGGATCCCAAAAAACCACGGATCTGGGGTTACCCCCCAAGGGTAACCTCAAATAGAACATATGCCACTCCCCTCTCCTACACCCAAAGACCGCGACACACTCCGCTAGCATCTCCTCCTTCGCATGGATTCCAGACATCAAAGTTTTCTCCATATTAAACTTCATACCAGTTACCATCTTCGCCTCAATAAACATAATCATATCATCGGTAAACTGGAGATGAGAAACCTCAACCTCATCCCTCCCTACCCGAAACCCTCTAACGATGCCCCTCTGCTCTGCTATACCCATAAACCAACTCAAGACATCCCCAACTAGCGTAAACAGAAAGGAAGAGGTTCACCTTGCCTAATGCCCCTAGAAGCAGGAATAAAACCATGAGACGACCCATTTATCAAGAAAGAAAAGCAAACGTTACTCAGACACCCTGCAATCCATCTCCTCCACCTCATTCCAAATCCTTTCCACTCCAATATTTGATCCAAATAACCCCACTCAACCAGATCGTATGCTTTTTCCAGATCCAACTTAATGGCCAGACCCGGATTCCCAATACAAAACCTCTCCACACACTCCGCCACAACGAGAATACTATCAATAATCTGCCTCCCCTTAATAAACGCACTTTGCTGCGGAGACACCAACTGGGGAAACACCACTCTCAGCCTAATCGAAAGAACCTTGGCAATAATTTTGTATAGGCTAGTGGTCAGACTAATAGGCCTAAAATCCTTGACATCTTCAGTCCCAGGCTTCTTAGGGATAAGAACCAAAAATATAGCGTTTGTAGTTCTATGGATAATCCCGCTATCAAATTCAAAGAACACCATAATGAGATCGTCCTTGATCACCTCCCAATTTTTCTGAAAGAAACCAATCGTGAAACCATCTGGGCCTGGGGGCCTGCCCATTCACACACTGCTACCTTAATCTCCTCCTCAAAACTCCTTTCCAACCACTGACTATTTACTTCGTCCAAACAGCCCTCACTCCTACTCTTCAACACAAAATCAAAAAATGTCTCCGACTTATACAACCGGAAAAAGAAATCAGAATGAGAAGACATGATCTCCTCCTCAAACTCCACCCTAGCATAACCCACTCTTAGAGATAAAATCTCACTCTTTCTTCTTCTCCCATTTGCCATTTTGTGAAAAAAAAACTTGTATTTCCATCACCTTCCTTTAACCAAGTGACTCGAGATTTCTGCCTCCAATTAACCTCCTCAAGCTTCAACACTTCCCCTAACTCAAGCTTTACCTTCTTTCTTTCCTCCACCTCTTCCCTACCCAAAGATCTCACTCCTTCCCCACGATCAATCTCCACCACTCTCCCCAACAACTTATTCTTCCTATCCCAAATCACACCAAAGACCTCCTCATTCCATATCCTGATCCTACCTCTCAATCCTCTAAGACCTCTCATAAACTTAAAACCATCCCATCCAGTGGTCTCCCCAATACAATCCTACCACCAACCTTTGATCAATTCCTTAAAATCGGGATGGGATAACCACATGTTCTCAAACCGAAAGGGGGGCAGACCTTTATGTCTAGCTTCAATGTTAAGTTGTATGGGCCAATGATCCGATGTGGTTCTCACCAAAAGATAATGATTGGTAAACAGAAAATGCTCATCCCAGCCTAAAGAAACCAGGAATCTATCCAGTTTACAACAAACTGGAGAGCTTTGCCCATTAGACCAAGAAAAATCCCCCCCATTCAAAGGATAATCCACCAAGTCACAATCCCTAATGACAGACGAGAACTTCCTCATACTCCTAGTAACTCTCGCCACCTCCACTCTTTTCATTGACAAATCAAGAAACATTAAAAATCCCCAATCAAACACCACGCCCCATCAAAAGTTCCTTTAAGATTCCTAACTTCCTCCCAAAAATCCTCCCTCTCTCTGTATTGGGACCATACACCGTAGTAAGGACCCAATCAAACCCATCAACCTCACTCTTAAACTAAATGGAAATACTAAAACGACCCCTAGATACTTCCCCTCAGACCAGCGAAGCTAAATCCCACAGCACTAGAATACCTCCGGCTGTCCCCACCGAAGGCAGAAACGCCCACCCACGGTCCCTATCACCACACAACCGTCTAACCATATCTCGATCAATCACATCTTTTTTGGTTTCAATCAACACAAGAATGTCTGGTCTAGTCTTTAAACACAAATCCCTAACTGCCCTCTTCTCAGCATGCTGAGTTCAGCTCAGCTGCCAACGATACCCATGGTCGTATCCGCCACACCTTAAGGACGTCGGGAAACCCCCCTAGATGGGATCTCGCCCAGGACAGAGATCTCCTCTCCGGCAAACTCCTGCAAATCAAATAATCAGTCAGTACTTAATCAAATACACATAAGTTTGATCGCGTTGTGCCAGCACGATCTTCGGTTTAGTCAACTCATTCTACGCCGGGAATTCTTATATGCAAATACCGAGTTTTGCTGGACCTCGAAACTACCAAAAAGGACCTCGGCAAGACGAATTCCATTGTGTCGAGGTTCTTTTCTACCTAGGACCCAAAAAAGCGATCGATAAAAAATAAGCCCTGGAGCCCCCCCTATGCCGGGGCTGGCTGGTAATCCGACTAGCTAGGCGCCCCAGCATTTTACTTGGGCGCCCTCCATGCAGGGGACGGCCAGGTACCTCGGCATTTCTTTGAGAAACTACTGGCCAATCCCAACTTCGGCTTGACCAACACTAGGGATCATTTTTTATTTTTTTTTTATCATTAACAGCAATTTCATTAATAATCAAAGTACGAAACAGAACATAGACTCACGGAATGTGAGTCAGAGAGAGATAAAGTAAATAAAATACATATGATCAAAAGAGAATAACGAAAATTGTACAAAGTTAGTCATCTGACATCTCTAACTCTTCACCTCTAGGCATACCAGCCTCAAAAGACACTCTCTCCACACCTTTTCTAGCCCAAGCGTTGGCATCAACATTTGTTGATCTAAGGATATGGCTAAAAGATATGCACAAACCATTAGAGAGAAACCGAGCAAGCCTAATCCAATGGGGATATCTCCAATGGGCATATCTCCAATAGAAGCTAACCTCACCTTTCATCCACGAAATAGCCAACTGGGAATCACCTTCAACAATTAAACGCTCCAACTTCAGTTTTCTAGCTTCAGACAACGCAGTAATTAAGGCTCTTAATTCGACGGTGAAAGAATCTGCGATACTGATTGGACCAGATAATCCATGCATAATGACCCCATCCAAATTCTTGAATACCCCTCCAATCCCCGATCTCCTTGGATTACCCAAAGAGGAACCATCGAAATTGACCTTAAATTAGTCCCTAGGTGGTGCCTTCCAAATCATAATCTTCTTAGGGATTCTTGTCTGAGAGACAATCAGCTCATACCAATTCTTGACAATACAATCCAAAGGAATTCCTCTAAACTCCTGCCTTACAGACATCCAACTAGCCACCATACTCATAATGGATTCAATGAGCCAAGCGAAAGAATGATGATTCTCCTCAAAAACACGCCTATTTCGTTCACACCAAATAACCCAAAGAACCAAGAAGAAGAATGCCTCATAGAAGATCTTGCCTCTTGCTCCCAAACCCTGGAAACGCCATTGGTCAAACATCTCTACAATATGTTCCGGAACAACCCAGGCCACCCCCATCAAAACCAGAAAATGCATCCAGATCCCTCTTGCCACTGAGCAATGAAGAAAGAGATGATCCACTATCGCCCCATAATTCCTGCACATGAAACAAATGTGGAGAGATAGCCAAATCATAGTGTTTGAACTCAGTTTCAGATGGGGATCGTCCCGGTCCGAGACCGAGTTGGATCGCAGATCCAACTTTGGATCGGACGATCTGGGACGATCCAGACAAAAAAAAAATTTAAGTAAAAGGGGTTTTATTGATTTATTCTCTTCTTCTCCTTCTTCTCTTCTTCTTCTTCTTCTTTCTTTCTTCTTCCTTTCCCCTTCTTCTTCTTCTTCTCCTCTTCTTCTTCTTCTTTCTTTCTTCTTCCTTTCCCCTGTTTCTCTGCAAATCAGAGGTGAAACGTCGGTCGCTTGCTGGTGAGCTAGTTTTACAGAAAGATAAGCTCTGTTAGGGTAAAGAATAAGATAGGAGATCAGATCGGAGATCAAAAATCGGATCAGATCGCAGATCAGAAATCGGAGATCAAATCGGAGATCAGAAATTGTCTAATGAGATCGGAAGTCATGTTCTTCTTCTTCTTCTTCTTCTTCTTCTTCTTCTTCTTCTTCCCCTTCATCTGTTTTTGAATTTTTTTTTAAATATGTGGACCGGACGATCCTGTTAGGATCGTCTGGTCCGACTCGGTCCGATTCTGTGACGGATCGGCTGGATTGGCCGATCCATCACGGACTCGGTCCGAGTCAATGATTTTTCAATTTTTTTTGGATCGGCCAGGGATCGTGGCTCGTTCCTGGCCGATCCAGATCGGGATCGGCCGATCCTTTACACTATGGTGCTCTGGCACATTTGGACAGCGCAATCTGAGGAGTTTTCAGGATGTTTCCTCTACGACCTCGTGTGTGATCGAGGGGATTATGACATCCGTGGCCTCGTGGGATTCCGTTAGACGTCAGTTTGCTGGGATTGCTACAGCAGATATCTTGAGAGAGTGGTGCTTGATTTCTATGAGTGGTTTTTGTACTCCTATGGTTTCGATGTGGGTTCCCCCGAGTCCTGGTTGGGTTAAGCTCAATGTATGTGGCTTTTCCTTGGATCCCCCTGGTCCTTCGAGCATTGGTGATATTTTCCGAGACAGTGGAGGAGATACTTTATTCACCTTTTTCGGACCCTGTGGAGAGGGTGGGATCGAGAGAGCTGGGCTTTTGGCATTAGTGGCTGGTCTGAGATATGCTAGTTACAGGGTTACCTTGATCTGATTGTGGAGAGTTCGTCTGCATACATTATGGCTTGGATGACAAGGCAGGAGTTGTGTGACTGGAGATGTATACACATTGTCCATTTGGATTGTTCTCTGTGTAGGGGTTGGAACATCTCATTCCATACCGTCTCGAGGGGAGCTAATCAGGCTGCAGAATCCTTAGCTAGGAGGGGGAGAGAGAGGAGCGATATGTTTGAGGGGATTCTCGATTTTTGACTGATAGTTTTGTTGGGCCTTCATGGAAGGATTGGCGATTCTTTGGTGTTTTCTGTTACAGTTGTTCCACAGGGCTCTTTTTGATGTATTTTTTGCTTTTTCTTTCTTCCATTGCTTAAGTACCTTTTTCTTAAGCTTCGGAGTTTGTATTTCACCTTTCATTCTTTTTTATACAATTCATCAATTATCAAAAAAAAAAAGGGCGTCTGAATCAAAGTAATCCTGCTCCCAAAGACAGATAGTTTCTCTTCCAGGTAACCAATTTCTTTTTCCTTCTTATCAATGACTGGGTTCCACATTTGTACCCCTTGTGATTTCCATTTACTGACATTCCTAGGTATTTCATAGGCCACTCACCCAGCCCACACCCCATCAAACCCGCACTATCTTGAAGTGATACATCCGCCCCATTAATGCAAAATAATTTGCTCTTTTCCAGATTTACTTTAAGGCCCTTTATCATCTCAAAGGATCTGAGGATGCATTTGGTCCAAAAAACACTCTCTGGAAGCCTCAAGGAAGATAATTGTGTCATCTGCATATTGCAAGTGAGACACGACACCATCACCTTCTCCTTTCCTACTTCAAACCCACGGATCTTTCCCAACTCTTCCGCCTTCCTAAGGAATCTATTCAAAACATCACTCACTAGAATAACGAGAAAAGGTGATAAAGGATCCCCTTGACATAGTCCCCTAGAGGACGACACCATACCCGAGATCCCCCCATTCAAACAAAACGAGAACTATACATTACTAACACACCTTCTGACCCATCTACACCATCTTTCCGAAAAACCTTTCCATCTAAGAACTGCCTCTAAACATTCCCATTCCACCCTATCATGCTTTTTCCAAATCCATTTTTAGCACAAAACCCGATTCCCGCTTACTAGATTTCTCCTCAATGCATTCATTTGCGATTAGTATACTATCCATGGACCATGATTTGTCTACCTTTGATGAAAGCACCATGATTATTAGAAACCAACTGACCTAAAACTCCCTTCAATTTATTGGCCAACACTTTAGTTATGATCTTATAGACACTAGTGACTAAACTAATTGGCTTGAAATCATTGACCTCAAAGCCCCTTTGATCTTTGGAATTAACACTAGGAATGTAGCATTCGTAGCTTTGTTGATTATGCCACTAGACTGAAACTCTTTGAACACTTTCATCAAATCCTCCTTAATTATGTCCCAACAATCTTGGTAAAATGCCATTGAGAAACCATTTGGACCGGGGGCCTTATTTCTATCCATCTCCCATATTGCTTTTTTTTACTTCTTCCGCAAAGTCTTTGTCCATCTCTCCAACTGAATTCCCATCTAGTCTAGGTCCATCAAACCCTTCCAAAACAAACCGGAATTCTTGCTCCGAAGTAAATAATTTAGAAAAGAACTCTGATATTTCCTCAAAAATTTCTCTAGGATCCTCATTAACCACTCAATTTTTTTCTATCATCACAATGTCATTCTTTTTCTTTTTGAAGCTTGCCATTTTATGAAAAAACTTTGAATTGCCATCACCCTCCTTAAGCCAAGCCACTTTTGATTTTTGTCTCCAACTTATCTCCTCCTTTAGTATCTCCTCTAGTTCTTTCTTTAATTTCCTTCTAGTCTCCCTCTCACCTTTATCAATTATTATGTTTCTTCCTCTCTATCAATGGACTGAATTCCCACCAAAACCAACTTCTTCCTCTCCGGAATCCACCCAAACACCTCTTTATTCCAGACCTTAAGACTTTCCTTGATACCTTTTAATGATCTCATAAACTTAAAATCTTCCCACCCCATCTGTGCCGGTCTATTTACCCATCACCCACTCACTAACTCCTTAAATTTTGGGTAGAGAAGCCACATGTTCTCAAATCTGAAAGGTGAAGGACCACCTTTCACCACCATATCCGTGGAGATTAGGATTGGGGAGTGTTCAGAATCAACAACTTAGCTGGATCCTTGGATGACTTTTATGAAGATACGGTTAATCTGGACGAGATGGGAATCTCAGAGTGGGTCTTAAATAAAGTAATGACTTTAGAGGATTTGTTGGATATAATGGGAAGGATTTCAGAGAGAAGCTTTGGGATTGTTTACTGCAGTAATAGTGTTTAAACTCAGTATCGGATCAGGGATTGTCCCGGTTCGATACCGAGTTGGATCGGTAATCAAACTCTGGATCGGCCGATCCAAAACATGGGTCGGAATTTAAAAAAAATTCAAAAAATCAGAAAAAAATCAAAAAAATCAGAATAAGAAGAGAAAGGAAGTGAAAATGGTTAAGATGTTTCATATTGCCCTTTTTCACTTCTTTCAACAGAGATTCCAAAGAAAAGAATAAAGAGGAGAAAATCTCACTTCTTTCAACAGAGATTCCAAAGAAAAGAATAAAGAGGAGAAAATCTTTCACTTCTTTCAATTGAGATTCCAAAGTAAAGAATAAGAGGAGAAAATGAATAAAGATCGGCCAGTCTCTCGATCTCAATCTCTCGAAATCCTGCATCGCACGGGTAACTCTCTCTCTCTCTCTCTCTCTCTCTCTTTTCTGTAAACTTCTCCGAACAAGGTTTTTTTTATAAAGAGTTCTTTTCTAGAAACTTCTCTTTGAGGGCCTTTTTTTCTTTAAAAAAGACGTGGACCCCTCTTTCTGGAAACTTGGCGGGTTCTTCTAAAAAATAAAAAATAAGACGTGGACCGGATGATCCAGTTTGGATCGTCTAGTCCAACTCACCGATTCCGTAACGGATTGGCTGATCCATCACAAACTTAGTCCAAGTCAATGCAATTTCAAATTTTTTTGGGATTGGTCAAGGATTGCGGCTCGTCCTTGGCCGATCCCGAGTTGGACCGACCGATTCGGATCGGTTGATCCTTTACACTATGACTGCAGTTAAAAAAAAAAAACTGGGAGAAAACTGAGTAATAACAAAATAAAAAAGAGTTAAAGAGGTTGAGTTGGGGTGCAAAAGAGAAGGCTAATCCGAGAAGAAAAAAATTAGAAAGGAGAAGGGGAAATAATGAAGGTTACGGGGGATGGCTGGAGTATAGATGAAGACAAAAGTTTTTTCATGGAATGTTGGGGGTGTGGGGGACAGGGACAAGAGAAAGATCATAAAGATGTCTTTGAACGAGGAGAGATCTGCTATAAATATGTTACAACTTACAAGAAACCAAGTTGGAGGTGGTGAATAAGGATTTGTTGTTTCAACTTTGGGGGTGTAGGAATGTGCGACTAGTACAAAAACAAGTAATAGAGGCATCGGGAGGTATATTGTTGGCTTGAAAAGATGATATGTTTGAACTTGTTCACTCATAAGTAGGGGATTTTGCCATCTCAGCGGTAAGGTTGGAAAAAGGAGACAACGGAGGAAGACAAAGAATGTCGTCAACAGTTTACAGCCCCACTGACCACAGTATGTTGCAGGACATGTGGTTAGAATGGAGAATCACATGCGAGGGTGGAGTATACCATGGAGTGTACGTGGGGATTTTAACACAACAAGATTCTGTTCGGAAAGGACAGTGTATAGTAGAGTGAGCTCCCATATGCCATGATTCACGGATTTTATAGCCTTTAATAGGTGCGGAATTTATGTGGTCAAATAATCAGGAAAACCAAATATGCTCTAAACTGGACAGATTTTTCATGTCTCTCAAATGGAAAGAAGCTTTTGCAAGCGTGCAAGTTATTTCACTACCAAGAGCAACATCAGATCATGCCCCAATCATTTGGAATGTGAGCATATTTTAGTCATAAAGTGTCTGTTTCGGTTTGAAAACATGTGGTTGGAGGAAGAAACTTTTGTTGAAATGGTAAGTGGTAGAATGGTTTCGAAGTTTTGTGTTTTACAGAAAATTAAAGTTGTTAAAAGGAGAGTTAAAGAAGTGGAACAAAGACAAATTGGAAAGAGCGGAGAACATAATGGGAATCCTATTGGACAAAATACAGCAGCTGGATGTACTGGAAGACAAGGGGGAAATGGGGAGAACGGAGAGAATGGGGAGGGAACAACATAAAAAGGAACTTATCAAGGTAGCGAGGATGGACGAAATATGCTCGAGGCAGAAATCAAGGGCAATTTGGTTGAAAGAAGGTGATAAAAACACAATTTTTTCATAAGATGGCTAATGTACGGAATACGGTGAATACAGTCATAAGAATATAACTGAATGGGGTATTAGTGGAAGAGGAGGGTAAGATCAAGAAAGCAATAGAAGATTATTATAAGACTCTTTATTGAAGAGAGTAGTTATAGACCAGTTTTGGAAGGAATGGAATTCGAAAGATTACACTCTACAGAGGCGGAAGGTTTAGAATTGGCATTTACCGAAGGCAAATCATTATCAACCCATTTCCTTTACAAACAGTTAATATTGTGTTTGCTTGGTCAGAGGGTTCAGATCGTTTAGATATAAAGATTAGACGATTGAAATTCTCCAATCTGAAAAAGGGATGGCCCGATACATTAAAATTGATGATTGATTTGATCAAAAATTGTGTTTTATCGTTTTGGTCACGGAAATAAGGTTTCTTCAGGTGGAGTCAAAACTCTTCGAATTCAACTCGTGGAAAGAGAAGGGAATAAAGAAAGTGAAGATCAGCAAGAAAGGTAGGATAGGTCGGGTGGAGATTGTGATTCCAAAGGAAGTTTGTCTCTGGCTAGTGCAAGGGGTTGAGAAAGGTATCAAAGCCTCAAAGGAACAGACGGTCGTTGGTTCCAGAAGAAGTGCACAGTCAGTTCTGGTGCTGGAAACTAGGAAGAACGCCAATGGTAGCTTTCTTAAACTATCGGAGATAGAAGGAAATGGAAAAACAAAGTGCATTTGCTTTCCGGCAGGTGTGGTTGGTCAGAACTTCTGCATACTTTGGTGTGGAGATTAGGGATCCAAAAACCAATCAGCTACAAGAAGATGATCGGAGATTGGACGTCTTCAACGTTAGGATTCCAAAATCCAAACACCCACCAGAAGCAAAGCGGAGAAAAGACGTCTTCAGCGTTGATGCAAGACCTCTCAAATGCTGGTCACTCAGAGGAGGACAATAAGAAAGCTCTGGGTTTGGGGTTTAGGGAGGAAGAGAAGACAAAAGCTATTCCTTCTGAGGAAGAAGCAGATGGGAAGAATAGTGAGAAGTATGAATACAAAAAAAAAATGAGGGTAAAAGGGCTGTTATTTGTGATAATTTGAATGTCTCAAATAATATAAACACCCTCAAAAAAAGCTTGGTCGGCAGAATTGAAAGAGAAACCCCATAGATGTCGAAGGCGGCGATCTGGACGAAGGAAATGTGGATGACACCAAATGAGGTTACAGTGCAAAAAATGTCCCCAAACCTGTTTTTATTCTCATTTAAATTGAAATCTGAAATAGAACAGGTTGTTAACGATACGTATCGTGTATCGAGTGGGTCGGCACGATACATGCATGTAAGATACGAAACACAAAAAAAAAAAAGACAGCGTATCGCGTGATTTGCTGTCGATACAGTGTCAATACAGTCTCGATATGCTCGATACTATCTCAATACACTGGATACAAATAAAAAAAGACAATGAAAACTAAATAAAAGGATCAAAAAAGGGAAAAAAAAAACCACAGATAGAAACCATTAAATTACTATCCTAACTTCAAAAAAGAACAAAGAAAAAGAAAATGGAAGAGAGAGAGTATTTGTT